>DWON01001842.1:0-22744 GCA_018251015.1 Phocides pigmalion okeechobee
GCCGGATACACATTATTGGAGGCGACCATCTTAGTCCTCAAGAGTAGGAACGCTTCCGCGTCCATCCTGAATTAGAACTTCTGTTCCATTTGAGATTGGACGTGGTTGTCAATGGGCTGCAGTGACCACTTAACACCAGGTGGACTGCATGCCCGTTTCTTACTCTTACGCTATAAAAAAAAACTTGTGGTTTACATATAGCGTACATAAGCTAGGTTCCTGATATAAACTTTATAAGTTTATATTTGTAAAATATTGCTTAAAATACACTTATAATAACTATAATAATTTGTGGACATTGCTCAACTCAATTATGATGTGATGAGCGTGATGATGCTAATCATATAATGAACATACATTAGATCAGAGGACTTACATTGTGTAAGTCTTTACATCAATACGTATTATTGTAAATATTTAAAATAGTACGTTTCTATTGTTAATTAACCTAACATTAAATCTTATTGAAACTGGAAGTATTGTTTTTTAGTTATGTAATTAAGCTATACACTAAACATCTTCAACATTAGTAAGCATTTTTTGTCATATTGAGTACTTTCAACTGTATGCTCCGTTCTTAGTTTACCATCAATCTAATTTTAAATTATCTCTACTAAGCGAAGACACGCACCAGAATCTACATCGAATAGGAGTCTCATCTACAACTGATCACAGACTCGTTGTCATTTGTAGACTAATATGGTCGTTTAATATGTAAATAATACCAATCAATGTGAAACAATTCACTAAAAATGTGTATGACGGTGATACGTTCTCAGCCAAACCATATAGTTTCAACCACATTGTCAACTCATTATTGACTCATTTCTTAGGCTGGGTCTTCCCTCACAATAACAAGGTTCTTGCGATACCCTATATCAAGTGTACGTTATATTGTGGAATGGAATTTGAGAGTGATAACATATAAAAAATTTCATTTCTATATCTTACCATTCTCAACTTCAAGTAGTAAAACGATGATAATATAACATATTCACTTACGTATGGGACCTAAGAGTAAAAAAATCAATTCGGTTAATTTCCATGAATAGAAAATATCTGTTGCGGACACTTCAATACAATTATGAACAACCGCTGGGTTGTGTAATGAGCATGCAGTGGATGTTTAGTACTAGTAGGTGATAATACAATGTTGACGACACAGCTTTCATCCCCCTATGTTATTACGTAACCACACCCTGTTGCAACTCCCGAACAGGTACAAATATAGCAATGTCAGATTAATTATACCGAACGATACATAATTTGCATTGAATTATTTAAGAGTATTAATAAGTTGCACTGTTTTGTTGATGAATTGTAAAATGAATACGGTTGATGCATTCTTTTTCAGATATCTTCAACTAGGAAAGTATGGTAATCATTTTACTAAAATGTTAAGTATACAGTTAATTTCTTATGTGTTTTGTACCATCGCCATATACACCCAAGTGGCGTAGTCATATTGATTTGATATAATAAACAAGGTTCCGGATTCCATTCTGGGACTATGAGACAGAGCTACATATAAGTGAAGATATACTTATTCTTTTTTAACATTTTTTTATGTGAGAAGAGTAGCAAACGAGCATGCAAACCACCTGATGTTAAGTAGTCACAGCCCATAGACATCCACAAACATGATCAAGATCCTATCTGAGCTCGAACGTAGATACTTTGCTGCTCCAGAGGACTAAGATGGTCGCCTCGCGTCAAATTTGAGCCGGCAACCGCACCTCTCCAACCGAAACACAAATAATGCTTTACGGCGGATTATGAGGACGGGGGTGGTACCTGCCCTGTAGAACTATAGTTCTCACACCTTTAAAACTTTTTGAAAATTAGGCCTATAGATATCACTTTATTATGATTAATGTTATGTAATAAAATTATTTATATATAGAATTTGTATTTTATTTATAGCTAACCTTGAACTGCGGAACGTAATGTTATCTTTGATATTTCTTAATATGAGCGTAATACAAACGACAGACTAAAGATTATATAAAATTAATTTACAATGTGACTTAAGTTCATATTAAAGAACAACTGTAAAGGATTCGGTTTTCTTATACTTATTCAATCTTTATTAAATGCTTTATTCTCGTACAGAGTATAAGATTCACTTATAATTTCGGACATAAACGAAAAACTGTCAACAATATTTAAAAAACGAGAGTTTCTTGAAAGAATTCAAGTACATTTTAAAGAGTTTAAATAAAAATTAAAAAAGGAAACTACCACGTTAGTGACCAGGTAATAAATCCCCTGAAGGTGGCGAAACAAGCTACTAACTTGATTCAAATCACGCATCGTTCAATGCCAGAGACGTCGCCGCTATTGGAATGATTGCGACACATCTTCACTGGATACTATAAAATGTGTACAAAGACTCGCAATTGGCATCATACCTTCATTTGCTTCTTCACATCTTGTACCAAAAAATCAACAAATCTTACAAAATGATGAAGATTGTAAGTACCCTAAAGTCACCGTTTTTAGATGATCACAGTATTAATTATACATTTATGGGCTAGCATAAAATCTAACCGATGTTAAGTGATCAAATGGTCATGAACATCAGTACCCGACTTCAAATGGAACAACCCGAAGCCAATCGCACATGCATTTCTATTTTTGAGGACTTTTACTTTTTGATGATATTGAAAAATAGAGTAACTTGTTCAAGTTTATAGATATTTTTTTTACATTAGGATCCTGAAGTAACAAATGTTATGTTATTTTCCAGATCTTTGTCCTCTCCGCTCTTGTAGCCTTCGCCGCCGCCAAGCCCAGCGCTGCACTAGTGAGCGCGCCAATCATTGCCGCACCTGCTCCCGTGGTCACTGCCACCAGCTCGCAATACTACCACCGCATCAACAATGGGCTCGCTGCCTACGTAGCCGCTCCCGCCGCCTACGTTGCCCCAGCTGCCCCAGTTGTTGCCACTTCACCTTACGTTGCTGCTGCTGCCCCGTACGTTGCTGCTGCTCCCTACGCGCCCTACGTTGCTGCCCCGGCTCCTATTGTTGCCGTTTAAACTACAACCGCAAAAAATTGACCCAATGTTGTGATATTATAAAATAGAAGTGCTTGCTGCAAAATTGAATTTTATTTGTCTATAATAACATAAATCAATTACACATTTTTCGTCAAGTAGGCGAATGCTCATGTCAAGAAAAACTAAAACAAACTTTACAAATTAAAAATAACATAAGTACACAGGTGCCTTAAATTAATTAATAGCAATAAGTTTGCTACCTTTCTAAGTATAATGAACTATACATGGCACAGTCAACAGTCTAACTGCTATACGTATTATTTTAAACTAATATCATCGTGGAATTTACACATTTTACAATATAACGAGTACTTACACTATTAATTTCCGGTATTTCGTACCATTACTAACATTTGCTTGCGTCGTAATTATGGCAACCAGAGTTAGTCGTAAAAGGTACATATTTATTTGTTCAATACTACAGAACATCCAATAATATATATATTATTAATTCTAAAGTACTTATATTTACAATCATCATATTAAAAATACTCACTCAATCTGTATTACTTTTAAATCATTGATAATTTAAGAGCTCTAAATAACACAATGAAATAAAATGTATGTTAGGTGCCTGATGGTAAAATGAAATCTTCAAGTTACTACAGTCATTTTGCTTTTTACTTAGTAAAGGACGACGCATTGTATATAATGCCAGCGGTGCACCATCTTCATTATACATAATTGTATGTACCTTCTGTTATTTCTAATCTATCCAGGAGCGGCAATGACCTCTTAACATTAGGTGAGTTGCATACTGTTCCCGTCACTTAAAAAGTACTATTTTAACAAGGAATTCAATATATTTTTTAAAATATTATATATGTACAGTTAATATAATTTATTTCTTGTCATAAACAGTTAAATAAATTGAAATGCTGTGCCTGAATCTATCTTAGAATACAATGTGTTGGGGGTTTCGTTCATCTATACAACATGCATGTGAGTGTATACGTTCGTGTAATACTGATATCAGTATGTGTTTGTGCGTCCGTATGATGTGTTATTTAATATCGTGTAAAAGTTCTTCAGTTACATCGGAGCTCAGTGTCTTGATTACAAAACAGTTTTTTTTTTGTAATTCTTAACAAATGTTTACTGTTCGTATACTTATGTTTTGTAATTAATTGTATAGATAATAAGGTTTTTGTAAATTTATAATATTATCTCTCCCTTTCCTGGTTGTTAACCTGGAATATAAATTAGCCTTCTAATTACTTTTCTATAACCAAAACTGATCGACACAGGCTTACTTGCAATTAAACATGTTTAGGATTGTTACATAATATGCTATAATTTTCTATTGTTCGTTGAATATTCATCGCGAAAAATTTGCGTTGTGATTCAATCAAGCTGTCAAAGTAGATGTCTAAATATATGAAGCCTATCGAACCAAATAAGGGTCTTGTATGTGTCGTAAGTGTTCGCTCTTATAATTACTACTATTTAGTTGTACATACGCCATAGATAGCTTAGATCAGGCGCAGTGGTAACCAGCAGAAAAGCAGAAGGCACGATTCCGGGTTCGATTGCGGACCTGATAGACATCTAAATGATAAATTTGGATTTCTGCTCAGTGTTTGTATACTTGTCTACATATATGTTAATGACACCCACAACACAGGAAATCCTATCGTGAGTCTATGACTATCGACAAAACGTTATTTAGCCCTACAATACATGTTATACATAACGCAATTTTTCGATATGGTTATTGACTATTTTATTAAATGAAAATATAAGTAAATTTTATTTCATTTTATTTTATACTCAATAATGATTAATTACAAACTGAGATATATGTATATTTTGTTACCAAAGAATCTTTACGTGCCATAATCCAACAATTTTTTTTAATTTCCCTAATGCAACTACTATAATCTATTCTATTTTATTGGTAAAATTTAAAGATTGGATATATATTTTATTATAAATAAACAGCGTGACTCTACAATATCTTTATTCATTACACTCTAATCAAATCATAAAACTGACTTTAATAATATTTCTGAAATAATTTAAGTTTTTATCATATCAAATTTATACGATCATTCTTAAGAAATACTACCTGTCTTTAGAAATACTAATTGTATTATTTGGGATGTTACGACGTAAGTGGATTCTCATGTTACAGACTACATTTACGTAACGAAATCTGATATTTTACCTTACCAGGCAAATGACACCTTTCAATAACAGAATTGAACACTCGCTCTTTGTTTACAGGTTGTAACTGAGGAATTTGAACTCCTAAATTCTTTAAGGTCGCCATCAATACAATTTCCTATAAACTTTCCTAAAATAGTTAATAAGATGGTAATAAATGAAACCTTGAGCAAAATAAAATGTAATCTAGTATAAATATCGGTCTCATTAACAAAGATTTTTCCATTATTTCAAAAAGTGTGATATACGTTACGGATATAGGTTTCTCAGGAAGTTCTCCTTCTCTATTGAGGCAAGTATGCATAAGTCTTAAAAGTTAATTTAGTTTCGGCACAAAGTAGGACTCCTCAATGCTACGAGCGTTTTACATTAATTAAATCTATTAAACCAATTCTCTTCAGTGAGTATAATGTATGTATATAGTATAGTATTATGTATGATATAAAAGAGAAAGGTGACTATTAGACAGATAAAGATGCAGCGATACCACTAAACCTAAAATTTCAAAATTTTGCGGATGGGGTTTTTTATAAAGAATAAGTTAAAACTAAGAAAATAATTTTGTGTATGCAACACAAATAGGAGAAAGATAGAGCTGCATGGTTATAATCAATGTATTGCAAAGTCCGATAAATAGTAACGCCACAGGCAACAACTAGTGGCAATATAAAACGATGTAAAAATACTTTCTACCAAAGTAGGCAGTACTTTTCATAGCTTCCAATGGATAATTGTGAACAAATCTGCAACTTAATATTGTTTGGGTATTATCCCGATTTCGTTAATGAAAATGTGGTCCCTCTAATATAAGACTCATGTGTCAAAAGCAGATGCTTCGCAATCGCCTTCTATTATATATAGTTTTCCGATTGTGTTACTCTTTTTTTCTAAGCAGATGTAGCATCGCGTGATTTATTTTATACATTCATTGTTAACTATTTGATTAAATGTAGAATGATAGACCTATTTCTTGATTGCTTTTTTAACTTTTACGTTTTCAGGTTGGTGTTCTGAATACGTTCAATTAATTTATATTAATAATAATATCATTGATATACCTACCTACATACAATATACGTTATTTATATTATTTACAGTAAAATAATTATTATTTTGAACGAGAATCACAGTCCTATAGAAAGATTAATACTCGTACTAAAAATAAAGATGAATTTTACAATCTAGAAACACTTAAGTACATACAGCGTTCTATGTTGATCCAAAAGCAGCAAAGTATTTTTGATTAACATTATTTAGGACATCTTTCCTATTTTTATAGACGTCCATAAGCGACAATGACTATTTAAAATGTCTGCACGACTTATTTCCTATATTTGCTGCTTCAACTGAGTAACAAGCCCTGCTCAACTAATTTTGATTCCGGTCCTCATAAGGAGAGTCTGGAGTTTGATTCCTTATACCGCACCTACTCAATCTAATTACCTAATTACTTAAAGTTGCACTCGCGTTACAAACTGATTATTTCCTACTTTAACAGCAAAAAAAACATCGTGAGGTAACCTAAAATTGAGAGTTCCACATAGGATTCGCAAATATTCTGCCAATCACCAATTGGTCAGCGGTGATTATTATGGAATAATCCTTCTCATCTGAAAGAAGATCCATGTCTACCAGTAAGATAGTAACACCTTGTTGATGAAATAACTGCACAAAATTCTTACAAATAAAAAATGACTGACTTACCACGTCTAGCTATTATTATTCGTTCATCGTATGTTCGATGCGAATTTTGTAGCCATCAAGGTCCGTGTCCTTACCCATTGAACCATTAGGTATTCCGCTACACTACTACGTTGCCTCATCATGATACAGAATTTGTTACACCTATATAAAAGCAAGGGTACCATTTTGGAACTGCCGCATTGCATTTTCATAAGTGGTCACGCGAGCGGACACCACAGCAATGCTAGTTGCAACGGTATGCTTTTAAAATATTCAGTTAAAAATATTAACTTAAATGTTTTGAATGTATTCAAAACAAAACAATAATAGCTTTTATAAAAGAAAAATTAAAATAATTTTCCGAGATAATAAATAGTTTGAATAGGCATGCCACGTTTATTTTAAAATTTAAACCGTTATTTTTTTTATTTCAAATTGATTATGTTTAAATTAAATTGAAATACTCTAGACTTGAGCTAATAGAGTTTATAGAGTGGTTTTAAGTTTAGTATCCTTTTCCATTTTTCAGGTAATATTGTTATCGGCAATATGCAGTTTAGTGCAAACTTCGGAGTTCCATGGAGTCGCGCCCGGCGCCGCGCCTGTCGTCACTGCAGCGAGCTCGCAGTACTTCGAGAGGACCTTCAACCGGCTAGTAGCAGCACCTGCATTGCAACCAGTGATACCTGTAGCTCCAGCTCCACCTATCATAGTCGACGCAAAGACGACCGTCACACCAGTGATTCCCACAAACCCCCCTCAACCTGTTCCTGCTGACCCGAACGTTGCAATCGCCATCGCAACCGCACACGCCGCTGCACCCGTCGCCACTATACTTTTACCGCCGTATCCGTTTGGTCTACCACCGACTTTCGGATTCATTCCCTCAGGACCACCGTTCAACGTTCCGTCAGAAAATCCTAACAAGGAATCCACCACACAGAAAACGACAACCACTCAGACTACGACTGAGAAAGATTTGGAAGTGGCACCACTACCGTCGAACAATGACAATAGTTTCGCGCAAGCGTTGCCGTCAGACGAGAACGTGAATTTCAGACAATACCTCGCGCCTTTACCGGTTCAACCACTTCCGCAACCGGCCCGACCGTTTCAACAACCTGCAAGACCAGTGCAGCAACCTCTACCACAACCGGCTCGACCATTTCAACAATCCGCACCACCAGTACAGCAACCTCGTCCTATACTACCCCAACCATTACCACAATTACCGCAAATACCACAAATACCGCACAAGTTGAAGACTTCCGTGGAAGTGGTTCCAGTTCCTCTGACCTATATTGCACCACCGCCAATACTGACACATTCACACATCCACGCTCACCATACCCATCACAGCCATCACGATCATCACGCTCATATAAAGATACCAAAACACGCGCATTTTCACACTTATATACCAAAGAAAACAAAAATTATTATCAGACCTGTAAGATTACACGCAATAAGACTTCCAACTCGTTTAGTTGCTTATAAGGCAATGGCTAGAAGCTCAGCACCTCGTTATCCGCAAAATGCATTAAGAGCAAGCAATCCTAGAGAACGTGAACCTACTACTTTCAGGCCTATTACTAGGCCAATGACGAAACCACCAAGGCTATAATATGAAACGATACCAAAGTTTAAATAATATAGTAATTACCTCATAAGTTTCACTTGTTAAATACATCACACTTTAAAATAATGTGTAAGCGATGTAAATATAATAAATATATTTATATTTTTTATAATGATGTTGTTTAATTCATTTTCAACCACTGAATATATTAGAATTCTTTAACCCGACTTACCACCTAACGTATTTATGTTTTAAAGCAGCAGCTTAGCAGGCTATACTCTGATTAAAGGGGTTTGGTGAGAAAGATTCACTTTTTAGATGTTTTCCATTATAGTTCTCAGAATAACTGTAATTTTTGTTTTATATATAATTTGATTATAAGGTCGTTTTTGTATCTTATTTGTACTTTGTATAGTAATAAATAAATATGATATTACCATGTCATTGTTGAGTCTATAATTATATAATTGAAGTAGGTTTGAAGCCCTTCCCGTCGCACTCCTCCATTACGATTGGTGTACATACAGGTATGAAGTCAGGATGTCTGCCGGCTGTTTTTAAACCTAAAGAGCTTCTAACTATTAACGTTTGATAACCTCTGTCTACCGATATAAAAGCTTACATGTACTTCAAAACACATAAGTCGCGGTGTTATGCGCACATTACAGGTAACATATAAACTTAAAATTCCTCTAAGGTGGGTAGGAGGTAATAGGTAACCTACCTAGATTACCTAATTCACACTCTCTACTCACCAACTCTTTGACTCCCCAGCTAATAAAAATAAATTTCTTTTTTAAGCAAATACATTTTCAGCGGTCGCTTTAACCTCTGAAGAGCCATATAACCTCAAACAGGACAGAAGTGCGGTTAAGTCAAGTTAAGTTAAGTTAAGTTAAGGATGAGCAATGCTAACCGCATTGCTACTAATTACGACTAAAAGTATAGAATATAGATATGTATAAAATAATTACATCATTTCTAAGTATAGCTAGAAACCGCACCTCCTCAACTGAAACACAACAATTGCTTCAGGATTAGAAGGGCAGTGATGATATCTTGAGAGAATTTTAGTTTAACCATCAGTTCCATTCTATTACTACTCTGCTCTATCATCAAAGTCTGGTGAATGGTCTGTTCTAGCCATCATCTTTATGACCCTTAATTAATCAAGATAGATTCATTACGGGCCTAAACACGGTCGTCTGCACGTGTCTTACTCTCTCTATGAAACTAGAACAGTAGTAACTGGTAGCGTTCTTGTTGTGAGAATAGTGGCAAACAGTTATGTATGATATACCCTATACCTTATATTAATTAGTTTCTGCAATCCATGGACATACACAAATAATCTAAATCTCTCCTATCGGACTATATTTGTATATCTGTCTAAATATTAACCCCCGTTTAATACTATTGTTACAAATCTAGCGGAAATGTCTCTCAGAAACAACATTAAAACTTGGTATTTAAATATGTATTTATTTATGCAAATAATTAATTTAATTACTACATATAATACTAATTACTAATGTAACATGGAATCCCTTAAAATTTATTTAAATTTATTCTAAAAGTTATGAAACAACTATCAATATATATGAATAACTATGTCGAATAAAAATTGTATTAAACTTTGTCTTCCTGATATTCGTAACTACACAGTGTAACAAGTGACAAGGTGGCAATATTACGAAGCTATAGAGCTGATATGATTATGAAACTTGGATTTAATAATAGGAATTCCTTAACTACGCAAAAAGGGATTATGGTTTGTTAGAACTTGTTAAATTTATCTTCACAAGTTATAATATTTATATTACTACTATTATAGTAATGCCCAGAACCTAATGAAGGCTCCGAAAGATGTTGTTAGGGACCTTCAATTATCCAGGAGCGTAGGGTCCGATTAAATCCTTTTAACTGCTGCTTGCAGATAGATTACTTGCATTTGAAGGGCTTAAAGCAAATATGTAAGACGTTGCATTACTTTTCAAATTTACCAACGCATGTCTAAATTACTACTCTAAGGGCGGTAATGATTACTTAACATTAAATGGAATGTACACCTCTTAACTAACGTATAACCTCCTCTTTTTTGAAATTGGTTTTAAATATGGAAATAAATAAATAATAAATATATCAATTTCTGTACCGAAACACTTCATCTTGATGATAGTTTGTCATTATTAATAATGAGGAAATTAAAACAGCAAACGAAAATACAACGAAATAGTCACTTCTGGTATTTATTATAATACATAGGTAGAGCCGGAAAGCATCTATACCACCAAATAATAATAATTGATTCAAATCAGAAATGACTCCTCCGGTAGTGGTAGCTCCCTAGTTGAATCATACTATCTGGAAATTATTACCTATGGTCTTTATTTAATAAATATAGTATGCTGGGATAACATACATACGACCCTTCTGATCCCAATTTAAAACAAACTTGTACTATGTTAACCAAATAACTGAGAAATTCATACTTATATATTATATATTTTATAGTAGACATAAAAAATAATAGATAATTGCATTTCCTGACATAGCATGAATACTCATTCCATCAAATAAAAAAATTGTCTTGGATGAGAATAAAAACCACAAACATTGGCTGAAATGAGTTTCTAAACCTTAGACCAAGAGTAAATCCTGACCAAAAATATGCAGGCAATGATATAATTTATAAGGCAATTTGCATGACGTAGCTGACATTCAAACGGTTAACTGGTTCAATAATGTTATCAGTCAGTCCAGCTTTGTTGACGCAATGACAATGATGTCCTCATTGCGTGCCCAGCACTAACGAGTGCGTGCAATAAGTGACGAAACGCCAGACAAGGTGAATCTTGCCATTGTATAAAAGGTAGCTAATGTCACCAAAATGTACACATCATCCCCAGACCCTCTGTTCAACAGGACAACTCAAACAAATAACAATGTTTGTTAAGGTTTGTGTTAACAACCATTAGTAAAATGGATAAAAATGGAAGTATCTGTCCGGGACTTCAAACAGGAACATACAAGTACATATCTGCACTTGCATGAAGCCTATGCATAGAAAGCTTTTTAAAAAATATTGAACAGGGATTTCCCGCAATCTTACAAGGATTTTCAACATAAACGTTATTATTGAAGTGATAATAATGGGCGTAACTAACGAATAAGGATACTAAACTTGGATAATTTACTTGGATTATTAACTGATAAAACAGCCAGGATTCGTGTGAAATATGGATATGTGATGTGAAAAATGATATGTCGCGAGCAGATACTTGTATTTTATAACTAATAATAAAAGTAATGTATTTCATATTGTCTACTTGTTATGTGAAACAATATTTATTTTACAGGTTTTGTTCCTCGCTAGCATCGCTCTTGCCGCAGCCAAGCCAAGCGTAGGGCCTGCAGCGCTGGTAGCTGCTGCACCTGTAGTTGCAGCACCAGCTCCATTCGTCACTGCCACCAGCTCCCAATATGTTTCAAGGAACTTCAACGGACTGGTAGCCGCTGCACCTCTAGTCGCCGCTCCTGCACCTCTAGTCGCCGCTCCTGCTCCTCTGGTCGCCGCTCCTGCCCCGTATTACGCGCCAGCCACTCGTATCGTAGCGCCCGCCGCACCTGTAGTAGCACCCGCCGCTCGTTACGTAGCCCCAGCCCCGATTGCTGCGGCTCCTTATGTTGCTGCCCCGGCCCCAGTACTGCCAACGTACGCTCGCTATGCTTCCCCCTACTTTGCGCCAGAACTATACCCTTCAGCGTCGATCGTTGCGCTTAAGTAAGACAAGACTGACATAGAACAATTCCTAACGAAACTATGTAAATAAATAAAAATATGCTTAATTTGATTTTTATAATCTATATCTGTATTTTTATTGAATATCCTACTAGCCCTGGGAAAGATATAGTTTATATTTATGATGTGTAATGTTGAATAATGACAAGGTATAAAAAAATCTGCTACACGCATATTGTTAGAAGAAAGTCTAATTGGTTGTATCAAAAGTTTCAAGGCCCTCTACAGTCCTTGGGAGAACTAAGTACGTAACAACATATTCTGATTCGTTACGTGCAAGAAACCTTAATGTTTGATAACGTAACTTGCTAGCACCGATAGTTTTAAGTTATTTCATTTTAAAATTATTCCAAATAGAGAGCTGTCTTTCCAAGGGTAATTTGAAAATATAAAAATAGTATTGCTAATGTATTACAAACATTAACTACCTTTATAAAAAATATTGTATATATAGATACACTGTAAACATTTGTAAAAAAATAGTAATTCTAATAAATATTTAGGAATTTGCTATCATCATCTCATCGATTATATTTTAAATATTAGAATCGAATATAAAGCGGTAAAAAGGTAAATGTTTACAAAGTCTAAAATACCGTCTTTCGCTTTTAAAATATTTGAGATAAACCTATACTTAACAAAGATTTTATAATCACGTTATTCGTTTTCTAGTTTCGATATTTTAACTTAAATATAATATAGACCATAAGGTTTAGCGTTAAGTTTTTAATAGTGCATTTTTGGTAGATGGTCTGAAATTTATTCCAAAATTGTATTGTCCTGGAAATCCGCCCCAGCTTCATTCATTTAGCAGTGTTCCGATATACTCGTGTGTTTATAGAGCGCAGATAAATAATTCTGTTATACATTGTTTGCATATAACACTCTTAATTTAAACGCGTATACCAGTAAAACTCTCAGTGTGCATTGGTGAAGAACTTGTATCAATTCAAACTTCCCTTATGAATCACTCCATAAGTTGTTGAAGAATCATAAATATCCGTTTACTAGTTTTTTGAGATAGACAGGTACGGCGGAGCGCCATTTTATTATAATTAGTGATAAATAGGAGCGATACAAATAAACTGCAAGGACACAGACATGAGTCCGAGAATTCTTCATAAAGATTGCAAAATCATTTGTATCAAGTCTGCACTTAACCAGTGTAGATTCTTATTCTGAAAGAATATGAACCAAGACAATGTTTTTTTTTTATTTTGTCTGTTTGTCTGTATATCTGTATGTTTGGTACGCTAATCTCAGAAACGGCTTACTCGATTTGAATGCAGTTTACATGAATATATTGTGACGGTCGTCACTTGACATTTTTTTATTTAAATCGATTGACAAATAAAGAAGTTATGTCAATCATCACCGGACGAAGTCGCAGGCACAGCTCGTTTTTCATATAAAAACATATTCTTATTTACAAAAACGAAAGGTGGTAGAATCGTTAGAGCTGGCCCGGGGCGGCACCACCGCCACCCTCATAACCCGCCGTAAAGCAACATGTTCTTCATGTGTAGTGTTTCGGTTGGGGAGATGTTGTTGCCGGATACACATTATCTTAGCCCTTAAGAGTAGGAAAGCATCCGCGGCTGCAGTGACCACGTAATATCAGGGGGGCTGCATGCTCGTTTCTTACTCTTTCATTATAAAAAAAAATATATCTGGAATGACAGTTAGTAGAAGACGCTAAATTCGAAGGGGACTTACCATCACCACGCTTATTTCTAGCGAAAAATAATTTTAAGATCGATAAGAGCATGTACTCGTAGTTGCCGGTTCACTTAGTTGAGAGGCTATCTTCCGGCTTCGAATAAAATTCTTATTTTATACATGTGAAGCTAATTATAGATGTCCACGCACACATAGAAAACAACATCAGATAAAATTTGCTACTCCAAGTTCCCTTTAAACCTATTTTCTCTGTATCTACCTGATGTTAAAAAGCATGAGTTGCTTGACAAGACTTTCACGGTGGGATAGAATTTTATCTAAAAATATTTCCTATTTACTGAATATACATACAAACTGATTTACCGTACGTTGTAAGAAATTGAATCATATCTTGCTTTGGAAAAGACGTCATCCCAAGTAAGTATTTTTTTTTATGCGATAAGAGTAGCAAACGAGTATGCAAACCACCTGATGTTAAGTAGTCGCAGCCCATAGACATTCACGTACACCCACAAATACGACTGAAATCTTTTCTGAACTCGAACGTAGATACGAGTATATTGCTACTCCTGAGAACTAAGATGGTCGCCTCGCTTCAAAGTGTAGCCCGAAACACAAGTAATGCTATACGGCGGATTGTGAGGGCAGCGGTGGTACCTCCCAGGTCGATTTATAGTTATCCCATCTTTATACAAGTGTGTTTAAAAGTTGTGTTTTTACAGTTAAGAGTCTTGTTATTCTTAAAGTTGAATGTCTTTTTGAGATGTTATTGTTTTGAGTATGATATCAATATTTAACATCTCCCCCGAGAAATCTCGCTTTGTATTTTCACAAGCCAGTACATATCAATAAAATACTGAACATAACGAATAAACCAAGACCAGTAACTTAGATATAATTGTTTGCTCGTAGATAAAAAATATGCTAGGTACCAGGATTCTCCTTAAGTTATCTTTGATGCAATAGAGGTTACATTGAAGTAACAAGAACTTTTTATACTAATTAATATTTCTATGTGGCAATTGGATAATAAACAAGTTAATTGATATTATAAATTCATGTATCGCTTTCGGGTGAGTTAGAAATAAAATTTAGAGTGAAATAAAGATTCATGAATAATGTATATAATGAATTTATGTGCCTATATAAAATGTATATGAATGTCATAATGAATATATACATATGTGTGTGTGTGTGTGTGTGTGTGAGAGAGAGAGAGAGAGAGAGAGAGATTAATGCCTAGCTACGCAGAAACTGAGATTTGTATGATCTTTAAGACAAGACATGTCATAAATTGTGTATTAAGATATGTCTACGGCGAAATGGAAACCTTACAATTTAATTTTAAAATAAGTCATGGACTTCCTAATTTTGTTACGTATTTTCACTAAACTGAGAGCCTAAATCAATATATGTCTATTTACCATGAACAGAACATTTAAAATAAAATCTTTAAAATACGAGCAAGTTTTATTAATGCCAAAACAAAAAAACAAGTACTTTTAGTAAATATATTGAAATTTACTTGGACGCCATATAGTGGAAAAACCTCCGAAATGGGATTCTCCTGAAGATAATTTATATACACTTCAATATTAATTGTTTACATAGACCTTTTATTTATATCAACTGTGTATATAGAATACAGCATTTGCAATCTACCTACATGGTCACCAAGTAATGCCTATAAACCTCCTTAAGTTACATAAGCCTACCATCGACGGTCAAGTGTGCGATGGGTTCGGTAATCGATTAAGTTCGTGTTGACACCTAATTGAGCATGCGCATGTCCTGTCTAAGGAAAGTGAAACCACCGGCGACCAATATAGACGTAATGCTTGCAACAGTGTGAACTATATAACGACATGAGTCAAATCAATCGATATACTCCTCCATACACACTTGACTAATCAAGTCGTGTCACAAATAAAAATATGTCGGTATTAAAATTAGTAAGTTGAATATTTCATTTCATTTTGGATCTCGTTTTATACACCAAGAACTTAAATTTAATCCATGCCATTATTTATTCACAGATCGTATCAGCAATTGCCATAATAGCTAGCACGGAAGCTAGCGGATTTGGCCATATCGCAGCAGTGAAATCCTTCCCGATCGTCCGATATGCTCCGTTCTACAACTTTCCAAACACAGTGCGCTCCATACATGCAGTAGCGCCCGCCGTGCACGCATTTGCCCCAGCTCCAGCGCGTTTATTACCGGCTCCCTTAGCAGCACCAGCGCTTCCCGCTCCAGTTCTACCGGCTCCTGTTTTCCCCTCCCCTGCGCCACCACCAGCCTACGCCCCTGTATTACAAGCCGCCCCAGCTCCTTTGTATCCAGCTCCGTTAGCTGCACCAGTATTCCCTGGTCCCGTATTCACACCTTCATTACCCGCTCTGGCGCCTGCCGTCCCCGTGTTACCAAAACTTGCACCTACATATCCTATTCTTCCTAGAATCGCGCCTTTAGTACCCACTTTACCGGCAGCACCATTTGCTCCAATTGTGAGGCCAGTGGCTCCTGCCCCTGTATTCTCAGCTCCAGCTCCAGTTTTTGGTCCAGCTCCAGCTCCAGTTTTTGGTCCAGCTCCAGTTCTTGCCCCTGCACCTGTCGATATTGCCAGAGCTGTCCCTTTACCCGAAAATTTACATTTGTACAATAGGTTTATCCCAGCGCCCGTGGCACCAGCCCCATTTGTTAAACAATTAGCGTGGAAATAAGTTAATAGGAGTATTATAGTATCAAATTGTTAGCATTTATAGTCATTGTTAGTCATTAGTGTTTTTTACACACATTTTGTTACTACTTTTTTTTTATTAAAAAAATTAATTGAATGAAGTTATTTTATTCAGCTATATTTTATTTCATTTTTTTGTTATTTAACTCATATTTTTATAATATAATGTATTTATATAGATAATTATGAAAATAATATTTTAAGGATTTCTTTAAGTAAGATTTGAATATTTATACTTTGAATGTTAGCACTCGAGCAACTCGTATGCATATACTTAATATTAAGTAGTCACTGCTGTTCTTGGAGCCTTTATCTATTTTTCAACCAGAAAACATATGAAAGCGTTCTTTCGCCATTGAAATTTATATCTGCACATGGCAATCCCGCATTATTGGCAATACATATTTAGTATGAAGTCATGACGTGTTGTCTTGGACTACATACTTCATATTTTCCAAATTGAATTCATAAAAACAACCAGACAAAAACGTAGAATGAAATAACATACGCAAGTGTATGGATATTGCTTAGTTTTGCTAGTGCCTGTGTAACTTGTCTGTTATATTTATTTTTTTATATTAAAAAAGTTGTTGAAGAGAGTGGAGGTCGCTACAATTCAAAGATATGCAGGTTGTAATGCACTGAGCATTCATACTCCATTTCAGTGACTATCGAAAAACGTCCCTTTCCAGAGGCTTACTCGTATTTTAAGACGTGATCTTTGAATAAAAAAAACACCATGTAAAAATATTTAGCATCTAAATGAGGAACCCTCAGAGTTATCTAAATAATATAACTATTAATTTCAACTTAAGTTTACATTGGTCACGTACGTTTGTATATTACGTACTTTAGAATTAATCAAAAAAGACGATTAATACGAAATAAAACCTAATATACTCATATCTAAAAAAAATCTTTCATAAAATATTGTATCTGCAGTAGAAATTCGAAATAACGAATTATTAGGTTCAAAGACCAAATAATTCGTTATTTCGATATAGATCGTAGGATAATAACATCTTATTTGGAATTAACATCACAGGCGGTTTTAAAAGGAATAAATAATGTAAGGAATACATTTTTAGATGCAATCATAAAAATGTGTACTTTTTCGTTATATTCATCTTCATCGTCAATCCTTTACTGTTAGTCTGAAGAGCAACAACCATCTCTCAGAATATGAAGTGGTTAGGCCGTAGTCCTCAACACTGAACAAATGCTGGTTCGAATCTTTCAAAAACCATATAAATATCTCTAAACAACTAAAACATTACTTTCGGATGATAAAGAACTGCTACTAACGTCATTTAGAGTACCCGATACTGATAGTAATTTTATTTAATCATTTATGACTTCACGTTAAGAAGGATGTCATTAGACAGGATTTTATTTATTTAATACTAAAAAAACAACATGGATAATTTTGTCTAAATATATATTTTTATAATCAAGTGTAAAACAAAATAAAACCTAAACTAACAAGTCTTTTGTAGAGGAAGATCTAATAGTTTTCTCTAAATCTAACGTACAAACGCTGGTGCGACACCGTAAGGCGCCCGGATTAGGGGAGAAGCAGCATAAGGGAATGGGGCGGCGTATCCGGAAGCAGGGAAAGAGTATGGAGCAGCAGCGTAAGGAGCTGGGAAAGCTGGCGACGGCGCGTAGTAAGGAGCGGCGTAGGGGGCTGCAGCATAAGGTGCAGCGAAGGGAGCAGGGCCAACAACCGATGCTACTGGGGCAGCGAGAGGCGCGGCGATGGGACCAGCGATAGGAGCAGCTAGAGGCGCAGCAACAGGAGCAGCAAACGGCGCGGCGACAGGTGCCGCCACAAGGGGGCTCAGTGCTCTAGTTTGCACATTTACTTGAGCCGCATACGGTGGAATATTTTGCGGAACCGCATGAGCATACCCAACATGTGCTGGAGCTACAAGTGGAGCTGCGACTGCTGCTACGGCGCTGGCTTCGGCGCCCATGGTGAAAGCTACAGCAATGAGTACGATCTAGAAACAAAAAAAGATAATTCATATATAAATCTAAAGTAAGGAGTAAATGTAAAATGAAATATTATATGGTCAAAATACGTACAGATTTAAAAGAGAACATTTTGCTTGGTTAGTAGACCTTTCCGATTGAAAAGAGGATTTGATGTGTGCCTATTGTGGAAAAAGTAAAGCCTTTTATACGTTGTTTATTGTGATTCAACTTACGTACGACAAAATAAACATTTGACGAACTGCGGCCGGTCATTTGGGATTCGACAAGGCGCGTGCGGAGAAATGGAGCAAGTTGGGAAACTTTTTCGTTGTGAAATTTTTCTTGCGCTTCTGCAGTTTGCAACTGCAATAGGTTATCCATGCTAATGATGACCTCCGTTTAAATCCAGAGTAGGTCTTATGAGACGTGCATTTTGAAAATCAAGTCTCCTTAGTGTTACTAATATACGAAATGTGAAATTTGTCCAAAAGCAACTTGGTAACAAGATGATTTATTCAGACGCTAAATTCAGTGTATCCTAACTCGTTTATTATTTGTTAAACTATGATTTTAAGCTAATAGCGGTACAGTTTAAACTAAAAAAATGTGACGAAATACAATTATTACGTGTGTCTTAACTTACGCAAATATTTTTATATTTCAACATCTACACCAGAATGCTGAATTTTCGAAATAACACACCTACATGTAAAACGTATATTTTACCGTAAGCAATATCCCTATAGAGTTTACTTATCTACACGTACACTACTTATCTATCTTACTTATCTACACACACTATATCTTTACGTGAAAACTTTAATCGATCAATTTAAAAAATGATTTATTATGAATTAGTGAAAACAAACATATTTTCATTTACTTTTCGTAAATGCGATTGTGATCAAAATCAGTTTGGTAGAAAAGTATTGATATAATGTAGCGAAATGACTGTAGAACATTTAGAATGTAACAAGGTTCAACTGTCGCCGTACCACGTAAAACGGAATCTAGAGTATTACGGCTAGCGTAATAGAATGTGGCATGAGTCTTTCCCATTTAGAATTATGACCATGCCTAATATAGGTAAATCTATATTCCAAAGAACTATATTTCGACCGAACGTCATTATCCCTGCCCTTATATCCCGCGGTAAAGCAACTGGTTATGTTTTGGTTGAAGAAGAGCGGCTGCCCACTATATTCAGATGCGAAGCGATCATTTTAGTTCTCAAGAATAGTAACGCATTTCAGTACAACCTGGTATAGGATTTCGAACTTGTTTGAGGTTGGATGTAAAGCTATATACGGGCTGCCTCGCCTACTTAACTTGAAGTGGCCTGCCTGCTTATTTAGAAATCTTTACATAAAAAGCATAGAAATACGTGGGCCATGACATGATATCGTAAAAATCACTCACTCTATAGCTCACGTTGGGACCACTCAAACGACATTTAGATATATTTTTGACATAATCGGGAAATTAGTTATCGTCATCTACACTGGAAATTTGCCACCTTTCTTTACAATGTAAGTTGATTGTATGTAACATCTGATTCACTATTCTTGGCACTCATATACATAGATCTTATCGTGTTATTTTATTCGTGTTTACGCACTAATCGACGCTAATCGATGCAAATCTGGGAAGTAATATGCAACGCACAACGTTAAAACAATGCCTATCAATTGACAAACTAATTGAACACATAAATAAGTACGTTGTTAAACCCATAATATACTCATTTGAATGAGGAGACTCTCTTTATACTACTCTCAATTGTAAAGTTTAATTTCGCTGTGATCTAAATAACCATAGATTTGCATAGGTTGTACAACTTGCTTTGTTTATTCGTGGAGATATTATCGCCCATCCTTGCGTGAACTATTTCTTGGCTTTCGATGGCAATGTGTTGTTTGTTGTACACGATTTAGAATTGGGTTTTGTTCTAAATGGAGTGGCAGTAACAACTTATATATGATTACTATTTTTTGTATTAAAACTAAAATAAGTCTTTGAACTAATTACTAAAACTAGTATTGCCCCAGATGAGATAGAAACTCCTAACTGCTAAATACGGACGTATTTATTTTAATACGCTGTAAATTGGAACGACTGAAGTATATTAAACTCATGCTGTACACATTTTGAAATATAAAACAGTAAAATTTTATGAAAAGAAAACAATATTTTGATTTATTTTAGCTTTTAATTATATTACCCGTATTAATAAAATTTTAATTATGGACATACGTGCTTCATCCTTATAACTTTATTTCTGAGTCAAAAGATTTTACGACAATTGATAACTTCGTACTAGATCGATTTATGCTGAACGGAATAATCGCATTCATTCAACGAATTTTCGCTTTCGGTGGTTATATAACATACGGTGAAATTGATGTGCACAGAGTCGAAATTAGAATGCATTGTCCGTCCAAGACTGGGTCAAAAATTGCGGTGCCAATACGTCCTGCATTAGTTACCTCCATAGCTTGTATGCTTGGTCCGTGTTGTTGCTCAACAAAATCGCCACTTGGTATATAATATGACGGTGTCTTGAGGACGACACAGTCTATCACATCCTCTTGTGTTAATACGCGAGCAGTCACCAACCCAAGCAAAATGATCGCCAAATTCGTTGTGAGTTTCTTGTGATTATTTTATTTTTATTAAAAACTTCAGTGTGTTTACTAAAACGTAGATACGTAACTTCGAAGACGATTAAATTTAAAATATAATGCATTGCGCTGATTGGTATGATAATATCCATTAAAAATTCAATACACGAAGCAATCGAAGTAGTATACAATTATCGTCTCGAAACGACATTGCCAAACGATTCGCAAATATTTAAGGAAACATTATCTAATAATTTAAAACGTACAGGCCGTTCTCACCCTCGCCGCTGCTGCTAATGCTGGAGTACTGCCAGTCGCTGCACCTGCTGCCTTAGTCGCTCCTGCAGTACCAGCAGCATACGCAGTGGCTCCTTACGCCAGCTCCTATTCCGCCCATGCGGTAAACCACGCGGTCGCTGCACCAGTCTACGCGCCAGCACCTCTAGTTGCAGCTGCCCCAGCTCCTGTGGTTGCCGCCGCCCCTGCTCCTGTGGTTGCCACAGCTCCCTATGTTGCCGCTCCCGCCCCCTACGTAGCCGCTAAATACTTCTCATCCCCTTATTATTTATAAGAATTTGGTGATATCATTGTTTAGTGACTTGCTCAAAAATCCTGTGTTATTTTATAATTATTATCGAATGTAAAATAAAAAAATATATATGAATATAATGTTTTTTTAACAAATCTTGTAATATAATCTTTTTATAATGATTCTTCCATTGAAACTATAAATTCGATAAATCGTTTAACATTTCAACAAGTATAGTGATAAATTGATGCGCTATTTATTTGATGTTACGGGTAATGGATGAATTATCATAATGACTTGTCACGAAGTTACGTAAGTGCTAACGTTTTCCTAATTACTTATTTAAATATAATTAATAGAAATCATTAATTATAAAACAAGTGGTTCTAAGCAAGACATTATATATGAAGTGACAGCTATCGTTAATACATTTAATGGCATTATTGTCTTCTACGAAAATGCTATGTATTTTTATCAGGCGTTATTTGCTGTCAAGGAAAATTGATCATAAAACATAAAACTCATAACAATTTAATTATTGTCCCCCTTTTAGGCCTATAAATTGAACTAAACTACAGATGACTAGTAGACTTCAAGTACTCTTAGTAAGATTCTTACGTTTAGGAAGATCGTATTTTCTTTGACGTGATTGTGTTTTAAGCAACTCATGACTTAGAATAATTTGAAGTCGTTTATGATAAATCTATTTAAAATCGGACTATACTAAGTGAGACCAATATATACAGGTACTATCCTTATAAATCCCAGCTCAAGTGCAGTTCGGTACCACCGCCACCCTCATAACCCGCCGTAATGAAAGGTGCTAGACCCGTTAGAGCTCGCCCGGGGCGGTACCACCGCCACCCTCATAACCCGCCGTAAAGCAACATGTTCTTCATGTATTGT
>DWON01001843.1:0-22736 GCA_018251015.1 Phocides pigmalion okeechobee
ATGTTGCTTTACGGCGGGTTATGAGGGTGGCGGTGGTGCCGACCCGGGCGAGCTCTAACGGCTCTACCACCTTTAAAGTTTTTTTACCACCTTTGTAGATAAAAACCATCACCTATTAAATACAAATAAAACCACGAGACATGACCAGTTAATGAATAAATCCCAAAAAGCCAGCAGAGCTTACGGCGACGCCGGCTTGGTGAGCCGACAACCTTACCGAGGCCTTAATTAACTTCTTGTAATTTAGCGGAGGAGTTACTCAGCCATTGTCTATGCTATATTAATAGTTAAAAACTTTACTAATAGTTACTTTGCCTACGTAGGCATTTTTCTTTCCTCTAGTTAATTAGCACAATGGCATCTAACCTGAAAAATTCTCAAGCCTAATTCAGGACATAGTTTTGTCCGGGATACTAGATTGAATTTTTGAAACATGTTGTAGTGTAGTGTTGACCTGGGTCCGGAATCTCATGATCTTGACATTTTTACAACATGTTTATTGTAGTGAATAACTTATAATGTATTAACGCCTTGAGCTTATATTTAGGTATTACTGTAAGAGGAGTGAACGCTGTAATTATTATTCTTTTGTTTTCCGTTTTTTATTGTAAAATGCTCTAAATTAACTTTTGTGTTATTTATCTCTTTGAGAACTGTTTCACTAGATGTATTTTTGTAAGTATATTAATAATGATGTTTCTTTTTCTAAATATAAAACATATATAAATAATACTTCCATCAAATGCAAAGGTGAAAGTCAACAAGTCAGTTGTGATTTCATTGCCATATTCGTGTCCCAATTGAAGCTGACACTCGACAGCGGGCAATAAGCTGAACCGCACGTGTCTGCCGCAGCATCGGCGGAAATTAATATCGCTCGTACACCAGCTATGCGTACATGTGAACACGGTGGCAGGAATATTATGAGAGGTAACTATTACAAAATGAAATGTTCAGTTCGAAAAAGGGTAAAATTTATAGAGGACTCGCGCGCGTCATCATAGTGTCCTGAACCATGCCGATTTGTTTATGAAGTCCCTCAGTCAAGTCAGTAGTTAAAACAATCACAATTATATAATCGACTTCGAAGAATTTACATCTTCTGTTTTCTGTTTTTAGCTTTAGTCATTCCCCTTTAATGGATTTTTATTTGTTAATTTATTCATTGATAAATTACTCCATTTTAATTTAAACTTAACTCCAATACAAAATTTCATCCTCATTTTTTCCTCATTAGATTTAAATGGTGAAAGTCTACCCTAGCGACTACAAAGTTTCGGAGTTATTAGAGTTACGAAATAGCTCCGAACCGAAGTCTAGTTTGTTCTAACTATCATAACCACAAAGTTTACGGCTTTTTGTATTGATGTCGGATAAAAACAATAAAATAGTTATTTGTAATTTCCCCCGCGGGTGTGTACAAAATGAATTGCCTGGATTAGTAATATTCGTTGACAACGGGAATATTTTTAATAATTGTTCTTTTGATCATATAAAATAATATTATTCGAATTGTAAAACAATCTGAAGTTATCGCCGAGATACCCAATCGCATAAAAATAAAAATGAAATCATCTAAGACACAAACTACTTTCACAACTCTGTAATTATGTCAAGCTATTTTACTATACCAAGAAAACCCACGAATTAATTATACTATGGATCTCTAAAAACAATAAAATTTAAGGAAAAATTAAGAATAAAAATAGGAATGCAAACATGCTTACATTTACGAGTACTTTTATGGAATTTCATAGTAAATATAATAAGTACTCATTATACTTATTTGAAATTAGTGATTTCATAAATTTTGTTTAATATCCACAATGTAACAATAACCCTTTTGATTTCCTGACATCATATTTAGTTCAAGCGCGTCAAGTAGGCGATCGTGCAAAAAATCTTGTCGTTCATTTCTAAGGGATAATCATTAAAGGAGTCATATACCATCGCATAAAACAAGGTACATACTTTCCCGGATTAAATAAAAAAGGTCTTCAATTCCATTTCTAAGTACTGAGTATATTTTAAACAGCGTAAGAGTTATATTCAGTACAGAACACAAGAAATGAGGATTAATTGCCGACCGGTCGTTAACGTAGCGAAGAGGAACAAGCGCCGCGCGCCGGCCGCCGCGAGCCGTCGGCGTCATCAACCAACGCCGAACTACTGGCGCTCAACGAATCCATCTATGTAAATGATACAAGTACATTAAATATATTAAAAGACCTCCTTATAACATCAGATATTTTTCAGTGAAAGTATAATCGAATTCGATTCAGACAACGGGAAACAAACAGACAAAAATTCAGACCAAAATTAAAAAAAATACATTTTTGTTATATGTCCACTACATATGTTCACATGCCCTCATAAAGAATTAAATATTAATTTCAATTTTATTTATATGTACAGAAAATAAAGGTTTTGTCTAACTACATAGAAGTACCTACGTTTAATAATTATGCGTATTTGCAAGTGTTATGTTTTTATTAACTATTTAATTTGTCTGACTCATATATAAGAGTAAAATTTAAAAACCTTTTATCTGATTTAATATTAACTTAGATAAGTGTGACCAATTTGCAATATTGATTGCATGTATCGGTACAATAAATAACATTGATTCCCGCGGTTACCGTCTGCGCTAACGAGATATATAGAGTATTGGGCACCGGAGCGTCCCCACGTTCAATATCTCGATAATAACAAACGAAATGGAGCCGAATTTCAGGTAAAAGCTTTCGTTATTTCAGAATAAATTCTTCATACTACATTATAATTTCTCTAGTTATTACATGTAACCACATTTGGTTATTTTCAATCCTTATTATACCAATATTTACAATTTTACTTTGAGGGGAAAAATAATTAAATATCACTAATACAAATACCCAAGAAATGCATACGTGGGTTCACTTTGAAAATTAGATAAAGAAAATCGAAAAGCCATTTAAAAACTTTTTTTTACTATTGTTCTTTAATATGATTTTTGTATTTTACAGCTTAATTAGCGTTATAACAGTTAAATTTAATTTATTGTAAATATATAGGAATACTTGTTACATTTTTTAATCGGTGAATAAATTGCTTTCTTTCTAATTACTTGATATTAACAGTGTTCCCGCGTGTTTATAAGTATGTCCTTTTACCGACAAAGTGTTGTCGACTTGCAATAACTGGAGCCATTTAAAGCGTGTCTTTCGCCAAAATAAATGGTTCAGTTTAGCTTTTAGGACAATACTGGCCTGAAAATGCTCAACATAATTCATATTATTTTTCGCCCAGCATTTTATTCTGAGTTAACGTTACCTAAAAAAGCTCTAAAAGCCAATGAAGTGATTTTAAATTGTAACTTCGCCATTCATTTAGTGCATGTAAATAATTTACAGTAAAATAAAGTGTTTGAATTTATTTAAGAACGCAACGTGTTTCAGAGCCGCACAAATGTATTAGTGTGACGTAAATTTTATTTAATTCATGTTGTTTTCTGTTCCGTTTGGATTGCTATAAATTCTGCCATCACATTATCACAAACGTATACAAATATATGTGCGTGCGTAAGGGTACGCACTGCGCTGTTTAATGGCGTTTGTTTGCCAGATGCTCTCTGGTAACTGTTACTTGCGTGTTTTTGGGTTAAAATCGACTTAGCTAATACAGGCTTCACAAAGAGATGACGGGTTCTTCCATTGAATACTATCTTTAAATAATTGTCTGCGACAGAAACATTGTACCCATTGAATGTCTAAGAATATGACAGTTACAGTAAATGACATTCCTATAAGTACATAACCTCACGTGTTATTATAATATTAATATTAATGTAACGTTATTTTATAAAAAAAAATGTATACTAAAACTTTAGAGAAATGATAAAAGTATATTTCTACTCTATGATTCGTTAATTTTTATATCGCTGGACATGAGGTAAAAATGTTATGTTAAAGTTATATTAGTGAATATGCGTATGAATTATTTGTTTTTGTACCTATTGAAATAGTCAGATGTTTAAATATTTCGTGGTGCGCATCCGAGGACATCAAAGCAACACCAGTTCCTGTTTTATAATATTAATCTATACGATGTTCTAGTTTGAGGGTAGCGGTAGGAGATACTTAGAAGAGATGTCCCAAATTATCTATCAGAGGAAGCATAGAGTCTGTGGCTGCTCGTAATAAAACTTTAATTAGTCTTTGTGGATAATCCTAGATGTTTTTGAACGTCAGTGTGCCTTCAGATGAAGTCTAAATCCACGATCGTTTGCTACTTCCACGCCGTTATAAAAATGTTGTGTAACATTTTTTAAAAGTGCACATGTGTACGATACCGGAGCCACCTGTTGGCGGCCCGCCAGAGCGCGCCGAGCGTGAACAATGACGGACGTAAATCAAAACGAGCGAGTGAGCCGATAAACGACGTTCCGAGTCTAAATATTGCCCCGTTTGTAATATATTACTTCCAGACGGGCATATACAAGCGGACGACGTTGAAATATAATTATGTACTAATAATTTCAAGCTGAGATTGCCTAATGATGAAGCGTCTGGGCCTACGTACAGGCCTAAACAGGAATGAAGTTTCATATGAGTTCATAGATAGATACATTGCTTCTCCTAAGGGCTAAGATGGTCGCCTCGCTTTTGACTATAGCAAAACAAAAGAGTTGCTTTAGGGTGGCGTTGGTACCACCCCTATCTAATTATAGTTCGGAAGTTCTCATTCTAATGGGAATCCTGGGTCCATAAGTGGAATACCCATTAAGAATTGATAATTAATTGTAATAATGAGTAAACACTGCGTGTTTATATCATGAAAAATGTAGTTTCATGTAATAAATATTTTGGTACAACCCACACAGGCCATGTGATCCCAAATCAAGTCGTGTATGTACTAAGATGATCAGACAAATGATAGAATAAATTATTTTACGCCCAGGAACCGAACAAAGTCTGATGATCGACAACGAGACCTTAATCCTCTTCATTCAAAGTAAGAGTGGATAGCGAGTGGAACAGCCATATGGTGATAATAAATGCTATACTGTAGTTAGTGTAAATTATATTTTGCGAATCTGTTTCAATTTGGTCAATAGTACGGTGAATCCTATCCTTGAACGGATTAATTATCCGACTAGAGCAACAGACATTAATTAATGTAATACGGGTTTAATGTTGAAATATCTGATATTAATCCCTTTTGTTCATTAGCACGAGAACCAAGCGTCGAAAGCAA
The DNA here is from genome assembly GCA_018251015.1 of Phocides pigmalion okeechobee. Classification (NCBI taxonomy): domain Eukaryota; kingdom Metazoa; phylum Arthropoda; class Insecta; order Lepidoptera; family Hesperiidae; genus Phocides; species Phocides pigmalion. The sequence continues at coordinate 5,236 of DWON01001843.1, forward strand.
GTGTCTTTGGTTAAATGAAATAACTTTTTAGCTTTTCAACAGTTTCATATAACATAACGAAAGTAAAAAGTCGATTTGACCTATTTTTTACTTTGAAAGAGTTCGAACTCAAAATGGAGTAATGTCCTACCGACGTCGTGTATAAATGCGTTGCTTTACCTGACCACTGAAACGTTCGCCTTGTTTGCAAGAGTATCCGGCAACCGCACCTCTCCAACCGAAATACGGTTGTAGAGGTGTAATTCGGTTTAACTATAGTTCTACCACCTAGTAAATCGTGAATTGTCTCTGCAGTCTCGTTACAACGGTTAGTATTTTGTATTTCAATCCATCTTGATTTGTAATGGGTATGAGAAATTATTATAATTTGCCATAACTATTTGAGAAAACAAAGTGAGACCTAAAATTACCATAAAGTTAGAAGGGCATGCGAAGTATCTTAATTCACACTTGGATAGCGCAGTAAACTGTGGCATAAATACTTCTGATTCCAAGAGACGCACAGATAATAATAGTAGGATAATGCTTTGCTGATTAAGGACAAAATCACAGCTCAATGGCATTTATTCTTTGTTTCCAACCGCAGTTAATACCATGTAAATGTTTCAATATTTTCATATTTTGAGCTGAATCTTTAATATTTTGAGTAATAATAAAGGAGTAGACAGTGTGAATCGTGTAAAGTTGTCTACGTGTCCTCGAATAATACCCGAATGAAAAGGACCTTTCCAAAATTTACTGTGATTTCCTAGGACTATAACTAAAAGGATTTAGGACTAGATAAACCTTCCACAAAAACGTGGTTTGAATATCACAAAAATAAACATAATTATGAACTCAATACAAAAATATTTAGAAATCCTAGACATAAAATTAAATTATACCATAATATAATACATAATGGATAATACCTTAATCAAGATGTGCAAACAAGTTGATTGTTTACCTTAGTGCCAACAGCTCAATAAACAAAGATCTTGATGATAAGCACCAGATTGATGGACACGCTGGATCTAGGTTAATGGACAATAGGGTAGAGAGCCCCCGTTTTATTGCTTTCGTAACTAATTCGTTTAATTGCTCAGTAATCACGGACGTACCTAGTAGACAATTACAGTTGTAAACCGACGATACGACTTATATAAATGAAATACTTATGTATGATACACAACTGAATTGAACTCATATGTCAGATTTAAAAGGTATAACTAAAGTGTAACCGGAGAGGTGCACTTGTAACCGTTTTGTGTTTACTCACAAAAGCAAACGAAAACATAGTAATACAATGATGAGACATTCGTGCAAGTGACCTCACATTACAGAAGGTGCCGCCTTTACTAGGCGAGGACAATTCCATGGAGAAGTATTTTGTTTATGCATTAAATATGTCCTATTATACTTAAAAACTTCCATAATCTACTGTAAAGCAGTTTCTGTGTCCCGGTGCGTGAGGTATGGTTGTTGATACACTTGGAAACGAGACGACCACTTTATTCCTCGAGAGTATCAACGCAATTACGTACGACCTCAACCAGTACTTCAATCCTGTTTGAGATTTGACGCGGATGTCGAATTTCTGCAGAGACCGTTTCGTAGCCAATAAAATTTGCCGAAGTAAATTATACTGCGCCGTAGTATTTTGCAAAGGCAACTACAGTTTGGCGGTGAAGGTACCGCTCTTGTGTTTCGGCTGGAGAGATTCGGTTGCCGGCTACTTTTATAAGTCCAGGAGTAGAGACGCATCTATAAGTCTTTAGTTTTGTTTGATTTTATTAAAACAAAATATATAGCACTACTACCCAAAAGTAAACGGTAGTGAACTACTACCCAAAAGTAAACTTTGGGAAGCGGTAAATGTGTATGATATGAAATCTAATTTATGCAAAGCCAACAATATGCTCGGGATTTCGGCACGCCAATCCCATAATGGGATGTAATGCTCTGCCGACACGTGTGAACCGGCTACATCGCCAATTTACCCGTTTTGTTGGAGAATTTACTAAAACTGTCGAGAACGTGAAACTGCGGAACAACAAGTTTTACGTGGTTTGAAGCGTTCTTGGACAGAACAATAGGTTTAATTGAGTAGAAACAAGACAACTTTACGATATTTATAGGAATAAGTGTATATTGTGTTTGTAATTCCAAATAACTTTTTCATATCAAAGAAAACAAGAGTCCTGGGCCCGGACTATTAAAATGTCAAGGTTAGGTCATAGTCTACCACGATGATGCTGATTGGTGGATGTCACACATTTTTGTAAAGTTTATAGAGAACCCTCTGGCTCTTCTCATGGTATTTTACTTCACCATGTTAGCAAGTGATAAGTTCTCATACAAACATGTCCCTGTAGCGTGGGACCAGAATAGCGCTACGGTATCTCCTGCCTGTCGTAAGAAGCGATTAAGGAGGACGCTTGCCGAGATTTGGCACCTGGCCCTTTCGTTGGAAAGGGTTCATGTGCCTCGAACCAGTCGCTGACTCCAAAGAGAAGAAGAGCGAAGGCCGCAGCGTCAGACCGGTCACCGCCCCCGTTTATACGGAGAGGAAAGGTGAAGATCAATCATTATCATCGATCCGCTAACCTTCCAGAAGCTCCTCCTTAACGCTACCCCGCAACCACAGTACGAACTCCTGACCCGCGATGTGAAGCGAGCCCAGAGGGACCGTACGCTAACGCGTCGCTTGGACCCGCGGGCTGTACCACTCGCCGGCGTCGGGCTGAACCAGCTGTCGGACGACGGACGCGACGGGAGTTGAGCATGCCGGAGGAATTATCCCGAACCCCCCACTTGTCAGTGGGCGAGGGCTACTATAGTTAAGCCGGGGTGCAACCCCGAGTTCAGGCTCGGGCATAGAGCGTATACCTCGAGGCCCGTATTCCCCCGCCCAACGAGGCTGGAACGTCCCCCACTAATGATGATACAAACATAATTTCGAAAAATCAGAAGTGATTTCCAGTACGAATAAACAAAATCTTTACCACAGGCGAACTAAACTGGCAAGACACCACCATAACATTGTGTCGCTGCGTCGAATCTTACATTTTGTAGAAATCTATAGACATTACTGCAACGAGTCCTAGTAAATTTAATATATCAATACCTATTTAATATTATTAAAGCATTTTGTAATATCTCATGTCAAAAGTTTTTGTTCGACAGTCATTTTTTTTAAAGTCTAATAACAATATTATTTTATTGCTTATTGGAGAAAGATGACAGTGACAAATTTAAATAAGGAAGAAAAATATTATACCTGATTTTATAATTAAAAATAACACTATTCATCACTTGTCCATTAGGTTTATCTTTGACCTCATGGTATTTTGACCGAACGTTCCTCAAATAGTGTTCAAAATTACATACAAAAATATCCAGTAATTTAGTTAGTTACAGCTTGGTGCATACGAAGGAAGCTTTTACAATACGCTCGTATAATATGAATTTGGCATTCGCGCTATAGTTAATAAAGTAAAGGAAAATTGGGTTTACAAAAGAAAGAACTTTCCTTCTTATCTTCCCAGAAAGTTAGTAGTTTAATTACAAGTTTCGACTTCGGTAATAAAACTTAGAAATACATACATAAACACAGATATAAATTACATCAATTGTGTTCATATTAATAAATATTCTGCTTTTTATTTTTGCTTTATTTAACCGTATGCAGGATTCCCATATTCAAACCCTGATTATCTAATACATTTTGGTTTCTTCCCCTATTTATAGGAGCAATAAATTAAGGATGTTAAATTAGAGCAGTCAATACTGCCACGAGACATACGTGTATCTGTAACATTACATGCTACCTTCATACGGCTCTATGGGTTTCTGAAAAGTCCGAACCTTACTATTTTCTGTACTTTACTACATTAGCTTCAGCAAAAATCAAGCATCCTGTTACTTGCACGCTTTTTTACATATCTTTTATAATAAAATAAACACAAACAAATAATACGAAATGGAATAAAATCAAGCATTAACATCCATTACAAATAAAAAAGAGATTTTAAGATTAGAAAAAGTAATCACTGAAATGTTAGTATTTGTAAATATCCGTTACTTATGTAATAATTGATTACAGATTTAAATACCAAATCAATGAACGATGCAATTCGTTTAAGTCTATTCTAAAAAAAGAAAAACATTTTTAAGTGTTTCGTATTAAAAATAACTTGCATGACATCGCCCTGCGTTCCGGGTCACTCCCCGCAGATGGAACATACTCTCATAATTATTTTTAATTTCCGAACGGGCTTGGATTTTGCCATTTGTTGTTTTTCCAATGCTTTCGACGCTATGAAATTATTACTTTATGTAGTTTATCTCATAATAATGGGTTTCACGTAAATCATTCTATATAATATCAATATAAATCCTTCAGCAGGCACTTTCCTTGCACTTGGGCCGAGGAATTTGATAGGCGAGTAGGCGACTAATGCAATAACTCAGCGCACGCTTTGATACAAATTTGTCGCTGAGTGACGAAGGAAGTCTTCCTCTCAAATTCAATAAAGTGCTGGTTTCAACAATCTTCTTATAATCTTCGTATTCCTTTCAACGCATTATGTGGGATATTGCAACGATAATTAAAGCGTTTAAAATAATAAGTTTGTTGAACTTAATTGAATGCAATGTCCCTGATTTGAAATGCTCATTTAAATTTATTTGCCTGACATGCTGGTTTATCGTATCTAAACTGACTTGACTGGAGCCGACCGGCTTTTTAATTAAAAATACCTAAATGTTTTCAGTTTTCCTTCGTCAATTTTCAAAGTCTTTCTTATTCTTAGCCCGAATTACAATTAAACGATTTTCAACGTAATCCAGTATACAGTAAATATAATTATGTGAGAACGAAGGTTTTGAAGGTGATAGAGCGGTTAGAGCTCGCCCGGGACGGCTCATAACCCGCCGTAAAGCAACATGTTCTTCATGTATTGTGCTTTCGGTTGGGGAGGTGTGGTTGCCGGATACACATTATTGGAGGCGACCATCGTAGTTCTCAAGAGTAGGAACGCTTCCGCGTCCATCCTTAACTAGAACTTATGTTCTATTTGAGATTGGACGTGGTTGTCCATGGGCTGCAGTGACCACTTAACATCAGGTGGCCTGCATGCCCGTTTCTTTCAATATAAAAAACGGGTTAAAAGAAAACAAACTTTAGAACTAAAATTAAATTCCACACTAATGCAATACCCTGGGTATGTCTACGTGCTATTACTATACTTGTCAAATCAAAGGAAACGCCTTCAAAATGTATTAATGACGAAGAAAATCGATATGAAGGAGTATACACAGTGGAAAGTGCACTTCGAACGAAATCCGAATGAACCAACAGTACGCACGCACACTGACTGAGTTGTTATTTAAATGCCCGATGAAAGGCACAGCATCAGCACCGTCTTTGTTCTTATCGTCAAACACAATTTTATTGATTGTGTAATAAATATTATATTCAAGTGGTATACAATTTTAAAACATTTCCTTACAGAAATTTGTCAGATTTGTCCGAACCATAATCGTAAGTATCGGAAAAGTATTCAAGATAGACATATCGTAAGATATACGACGATGTGCGTAGAATAGACTACTCGAAAAGGCGATCGTATACTGAATTAAGTGTGGGAGACTTTCTCATAGCGGCAGAGTAAGACTGCTACGTTAAAGTTTCATAGGGATATAGATTAGCTCTTTGGAGGCGTTCCATCTTAGAACTTGGAAGTAACAACGCATGTGTGATCAACTTCAAGTAGACCTAACGTTTATATGGAAACATGTCATTGGGCATGGCAGTGACCGCTTAACATCAACCGGGTTGCGTGTCCGTTTGTCAATACAATAAACAACAAGTTAACAAATATTCTGAGGAAATCCTAATACGGAACTTGACAGCAAAGTGAGTATGATCCAATTTAAGTACTAGCTATTATATATTCTATGATAATAGTTTATTTACATTTAGTTAAGCCTGTAATTACAAAGGCAACAGATAATTCTCAACATCAGATAAACCACGGTGCTCGATTGCCACTTCCATTCTATCATACCTAAAGTAAAATTAAAATTTTCTGTCGCTTCTGTAACATAACAAGCTTGTTATGTTACACAAGCGACAGAAAAGGAAGCTTCCTCTCTGCAATTCATAACATTTTGAAGGACATTCACATGTCGTAAGCTGCCGCCGCGCTCACGTAACGACGCCTGAATTAAATTCGTAACTTTAACTGCATGCGAGTCAAGTTGCTGTGCATCGACTGAAACACAAGTTACGAAGTGACTACAGTGTGCAGAAGCTAGATAACGAGTTATATGCATACACGGATTTATAATACTAAATATAAATTTGCTCCTTTGCTCTATCAAAGTTATTTATAGGTCAGCAACATTAATGTTATCATTGTTAAGTTTTAGTCACTTTGTCTTATTATAAGAGTCCAATCTATGAATCCACCAAAGTATATTACTTTCCAATATTTTAATTTTATTATGTATTCGTTTACATAAATTTGATAATATTAAATCATTATAATTCACTATTAATTACTATCAGTGCGTGACTATTTATCTTTTTAAACCATTTTTACCTTCAAACTACATATATTTTTTGATCATATACATAAATTCATATGTCATTCTCAATTACAAATTTTATTTATTACGCAGTTAATCTCACGAAGGGGAATACAACTGAAGACAAAATATATTACATTATTAACAGTAAAATGGTACAGTTCAGATTCTTTGATGATAAACTGAAAGGAGAAAATGATAATTTATTTCAGGAATCTTTACATCTTTCTTAGCCTTGTTTTTATACAATTTTATGAATAAACCAAAACTACCTCAGGATTTCTTTTTGTTTTTTGTAACTTTTACAAGACCTTCAACGGAACACGCAACTAACAAATTAAGGTGAAGATCTCTGGAAAAAACCCAGTTTCATCGTAGCGATGAGTCGATAAAAGTTGAAATACCTTGTCATTCCCAAGAAGTATTAGAAATAGGACGACTTTTTTGCCATGCTTTATAAATAACACTTTGCGTTTGGTCCTTTTCTTGTTTAACGCAATTAATATTGAACATAAAAATGTTGAAAAATTTGTAACTATAATATAAAGAATGGGATGCTAAGAATATTTTTAAGTTTGATTAGTTGTTTTTTATGAAAAATTGTAGTAAACAAGCTTGCCGACCACCTGATGACAAGTAGTCCCTGCAGCCCATGGAGAATCATATACAACCTTAAACAGGACTAAAATCCTATAGGAGGATGTGTGTAGGGAACCGCAGGTCTTTAACAAAAACACGAGAATTACTTCACAGCAAATGATGAAGGCAGGGGCGATACAAAGGTATAAAGGTGAGTACAAATTCATATAAAGTTAAATTACCCACTGTTTTACATAAGTTGACATAGGTACGAGTCGAGAGATTTCTTAAACCGGGCAAAGTCGCGAACAATTCGTCTCCGCTCCCGTAGTTTCTAATTACAACTCGATCTAGGAACTTGCAATCACCTCAGTTAGTAGTCATATAAAGTATTCTTAAGTAATCTAAGTATGTTGTGATGAAACGTTTTTACGTTATAGAGAACAGACTGTATGAGTCATCATTAATTTAGAATTTCATCTGACATAATCTGTCTTCACCTATTCCGTGAAAAAAACCTATGATAATAAAATATACTTAACTTGGAAAAGTAAAATCCTGGATGGTAAAGTAGAATAGAATAGAATATACTTTATTGCATACCATGAAATAGGATACGAATATTTACAAAATTTCACAACTTAGTACACAATAGGCGGACTTATCGCTCAGGCAGCGATCTCTTCCAGCCAACCTATGGAAAAGCAGCAGTAGGAAATGGATGGGGGTGAGGTATGCAGATATAAGGATCAGAAATAAAAAAAAATACAAATAAAATTATAAATAAAAACACATAGCAATAAGCACATAACAAAGACATAACAGATAGAACAAAACAAGAATAGTCACAAATAGTTTAAGGAAATTAATTAGTTAAAGTAGTTCTTACCTACTCATATATCACCCATTTTTTGTATCACCTCATCTCACTGCCGGCTTTCAAAGATGTGCCATTTACAACATTTCAGGGACGTGAAGGGCTCTCGTGTCGAACCGGGCTAGAACGAAAGAAATGTGCCGTTTAAATGGTATTTACCGAGGAAATGTTTACGTATGTAGTCTACATAATGAAAACGTGAAAGAAGAACATTCTAAAGCAATCCAAGCTCGTACAGAGCATGATTTCCTTTGAGCATTGCTTTGTTTCGCGCTGATTTCCTGCTCGGTGCAGATAAATACGGGCTTTGCGTGTCTTCGATTTGCTGTACTACACACGTTTTTGTAGAAATTTGTTGCATTTGTTAGTCTTCTAAAGTATTTATTTTTTACTTATATAATACCGATTAGGTGTTACGGATTGCAATTTACCGAAAAAGTTTTTAAAATAAATACCTATTATTATTGAGTTGCATCTATTAATCTTCTTAAGTGTTTATTTCCAGTTTGTAACTCACGTAATTAATATTACATTTTATAGATTGTAATGTATCATGCTATTTCTTAGTTAGGTAGGCACAATTATATATTAAAAGGACTAATGTTAAACGCACAAAGTATTTTTCAAAATAACTTTATAATAAAGCGAAAGTCACAATACGCCAGCGGCGCCGGCGTGTTATTAGTTACAAGTTGCTATCGTAACGAGGTCATTATGGTATCTTGCAATTTTATATTACATTAATAGCATATTATGTTCGATATCAAGGAGAGATGAAATCTTCATTTATTTATTTTATTTTTCCTTTCAACAATAATACATTCATAGTTTAATCCTCTACTGCGAAGCTTCTACAAATTATTTATGTATCGGGATTTTAAATGTTGTTAAAAAATTTCAAGTAGTCCTACATACAAACTTTTGGCTTCAACCAAACAAGAACAAAGGTAATTTCTTGAAGAATCTCAGCGCATAAATTTTCTTAATGTTCCCAAATTAACGGTTTGGAACCATAATTTCCTTTCATGTAAATGCCGATATTACACGCAGAATTGGCTTGAAAATATTTGATTTATATAGAAATAATTTGATTTTCAAAATTTTCATAATTAGATGCTCCTAATGAGCAGCGCAATCTGTCAAAGGATCAATTTAGCAACAATTTCAAAAACTCGAGTCGCGACTCCATTACGCGTCTTTGATCAAAATCCTTATAATGTTATACTTTCACGCACGGGAATAAATCCTAATATGAAACCCTATAAGGTTTATTTCGTGCTGTAAATGTGCGCTGTGATAAAATTACGAGTTCTGAGAAATTCTAATTTTGATTATAAGATTTTTTTATAACAAAATTAATTTCGAATATAAGAATCCCATTTGCACAATTTTTTCAAGTTATAAATATCCAACGGCAGGGGCCTCTCTTTGCCAAACTACAAAAGATTTACTGTCTGAAAGAAAACACATAAAAGATTTTCAAATAGAGTTATCCGTTATTCCCGAGAGCTTCACGAAAAAATCTAATATCCATATAAGTTTACGTTCTTCGAAATGGCCTTTTATTTTTTATACGTTAACCGTCTGCCGACGACGAAGTCAACTTCTTTCCCTCAGTTATCGTAGTGTTTGATTTCGTGAAGCTGTTGACCATTTCAATGATCAGCATTGATATTAAATATGGCATGTGGACATATATAAAAAATAAAAGGTATTTAAAGGTGGGAGAACGATCAGGGAAGTACCACCGCCGCCATCATGATCCGCCGTAAAGCATTACTTGTGTTTCGGTTGGAGAGGTGCGATTGAAGGATACACATTGAAGCGAGGCGACCATCTTAGTCCTCAGGAGTAGCAACGTATCTACGTTCGAGCTCAGATAGGATTTTAGTCAGGTTTATGGTTGTACTTGATTGTTGCACGCTCGTTTGCTACTCTACTCACATTAAAAAAATATATACAGTGTAAGTATATGCCAGGTGACGAGACGTCACGCAGCTGGTGTTGTCGGTCGAACAAAGACACCCGTGAAATATGGAAATGCTTTGTTTAAATTCACTGGACTATTCTCATGTAAAGTTTTTGAACATATCACTATAGTCAGTATACTCTCTACAGCAACTAGTAATTCGGGATTTCAATGGAAGCCAAAAATCAGGAGGCCAATCTCCAACCAAGAGAAGTAGTTTGATAAAATCAGCCACCAATACATAAAGTAAACAGAGCTGGCATGCTCGTAAATACGCGTCCAGTGTCGTCCGCAAACCTCGTTTAAGTGACGCCCTGCGAGCCCGAGATAATAACTTGCTTGCCTGTTACCGCAGCAAATGTCCCTGTTATTACTTTATCTGCGTGTACTCAACTACCTGCATGTTATTATTATATCTATTTACTCGGTCATATTACACGCCAAAGCGTAGTAAGTCTTTGACCTTATACCTTATGCAACATGTTGTATGAGTATACTTTCAAGGTGGTAGAACAATAGTTCGACCAAGGAGATATTAACGCTGCGCTCATAGTCTGCTGTAAAACGGTTATAGTGTTTCGTTGTCTAGTGTTCTAACGTACAAAATAGCTCCGCACTGACTTCACGTTCTATACACTAAACACTACACACTTAGTCATGATCGTTGTTTTATTGGTGTTCTGATTAAAATCAATCACTATTTCTCAACTACCGAGCTTTATTACAGAAGTACGACTTTGATCCAGTCCCTTTGTGACCCTCCGAATTTGAAACAGTTGTTCTGAACTCCAATTACAAGATTTATGAACTTTCTCCAGAGTTTCTTCTATTCAATTATATAAAATCTTATCACGTTCCCGTCTGTCAACCAATGACAGATCAAATTAAGTTCATTTCAGCTAAGAGCTAAGTTGGATATATTTAAATTTCTGTTTTTTTTTCAACACCGCGCATTTCCTGACGGCGACAAATAGTTTACACGTACCGTACGAAAAATAAAACACTTATACAATCTCCGGGGAATATTGTATTTGTCTCAAGTGCGTCATCTATATCTAAAAGAGTAAGGTGATTGACAGACCCAGAGATCAACGATTTTTTGCAAATAGGCTCTTTATATAGCGTAAGTGAGCAATAAGAATGGAATTCTGAAAGCCCACCCCTAAGGGACTAAAATATGATGTATTGATATATAGAATTTTGGGCTGCGAACAAAAGCAAGTTTGCAACATGTAATTTGGTATAGTTAAACAAACGGGCCAATGACGCCATTAGGTATCAGAGTACTAGGTATTATAGGACTTATACCATATAAACTTACCAATATTTTTGCCAATATCAATAAACACCGAATAAAACTAAATACATTTACTATTATCGCTTGAGACGTTTCGGATGTAATCATGACATTTCTTTAGGTAAACGTTCTCAAGATTCCATTTTAATTTCATTCCCTTTTGAGTTATAGTGAATCTTTTAAAATAAATGCAAAAATTTAATTAAACCACCGAGGTTAAAAACAAAATAAATAAACAAATATCAAGTATAATCGATCCACGAAGGTGAGACTTTCATAGATTTGGGATCGATTTCAAAATTTTTAAAAATGGGGCACAATTAAAAACGCGAACTTTTGTTCCATATTTTTTTTATATGACATTAAATACCAAAAAATGTCGAAAATGTGCTTATTTACCTTATTACGATCGTGTACAATAGGGAATATTTGATTTAATAACAATACTCGCTGTTTGTTAATGTTACATCCATGGTTAAAGTTACAGTTTCCAATTAACAGTTTGGACTAACGGTAACTACTAGACTACACCGGGGCCACAAAGTTACACCTGCTTTACATAACCTGTTTAGCCACAGGTAAGTTTGTGCCGTAATGAGGTTCCGACACCCGTCACAATGTTTGTGTTGTACCAATTAAACTCTAGATCCTAGTGGTCCCTGTCGTCGAGCAGTTAAGTCCCTACTGCTCCCCGGGGATCAATCATGCTGTGATTGCTTAAGTTTCGACGGCAAAATTGTGTTTAAACATCTTAAATTAACTTTTATAACATCGAAAATAGTATTGTAGCAAATTTTGTTTCCTTTTTCAAATATTTGCAATAATGCTCTGCGAAGGTAACAATTGCTCCTATTCGGGAGAACACTCGAGTGATTTTTTTCCGATTCTCGACTTGACGTCCTGTCTTATTAAGCATTATATCTATCTATATTGTACGTTATTCTGTTATGCGTTGTATTATTTTATTTATTTATTTATAAGAACAATCTACAGATATATTTACTTCATCATTTAAAGAGTCTTCGGTTGCTGTTAACTTCCAAATCCACTTAAAGGCAGTTACGACATTCAAAATTATTAAACGTATAATAATTTAAATGGTACTGATTTTAATGGTAACACTTTTTATGTTAGAAATATAGCAAACGAGGGTGCAGGCCATCTATTGTTACATGCTATCTGCAGCCCATGGACATCCACGACCATGCTCAAACAGGAGCGAAGTCCTGCCTGACATCGTGCATGGTTGCATTGTTACTCCTGAGGACTGAGGTGGTCGACTCGCTTGTACGAGTAAGTATAACCGTACATTTCCACCCGAAACACAAGAACTGCTTTACGGCGGACTACGAGGGCAGCGGTGGTACTTTCCCGGTCGAACTATTGTTTTACTACCTTTTTTACGTTAATAGTACTATGGAACAACACGCAATCCTGATTTATGCATTGCAGTCGGTTACAGCTGAAAATCACCAGTTTAGCGGCGGGAGCGCGCCACGCACGTAACTTTGTTATTTTCACGATTAATATTCTGAACACAGCTCTCGTTACAAATCACGATCAGCGGACCCCGTATCTCCAGTAACATATAGGTAATGATAACGAGAGTTGAATAGTCACTTTGCTTGGCTGTGCATGTAGATTACCATTGTGAAATACTCCTAATATTTTACTCGTTATATAGGGAATTGGGGTTCTCTATGCAAAATGATAGCAAGCATTTTTTATTCGTTAAAATTAAAAAGTAAAAATTTAAATTACTAATCACATATAAATAATAAAAATATAGCTGATTGCTATCTGTACGTGGGAGATATATGAAAAAAGCTATTATTGGAGACTTTTACTAACGCAATAGTTGTTGGATTTTTGTCTGTTGGCCTGTTCCGTGTTTATCTGTGCAGCTAGTTAAATCTGAACATCGAATAAAATAAAGGCGCTTCCCCCCATCCTTTACACTATACAACGGATTTTAAAGCGGTTTTCATCAATAGACAGAGAGATTCAAGGAAAATTTATATATATAATACATGCATATTATATATAATACTGAAAAGCCGAGAATTTTTAATAATTGTATTGTTGTGAAACCAGAGCAATTCGCTAGAACTATATAAATAAAGCTTGTAGAATAATTTTCCAATACACCGCGGCTTATCGATGTTTCGAACTCCGAATTATCATAACTCGACACTATCGGGTTGCCAGTTTGCATTTTCCTGCCTTTTACGTGAAAAGGTACAGGGATAAAAGGGAAAAGGCTAATGGGGTGATCCTTATACCTTTTGCACAGTCGGCTCAAGTGCTGAATTCACAATTTATGTTACTACTCTAGCAGAATGTTACCAACAAATGCAAAATTGATATAGAAAGTACTGGACGGATTTTCTCACAGTTTTCAACAACAGGTAGAGAAAAAAATACAGTGTATTACCCCCGCGAAGCTGGGCTGGATCACTAGTTTATGTATAAAAATGAGTATACGTCTTATAAATTATTACAACATCGATCTCATCGTGGTTAAACTTTAGAAAGTTGTTAAGTAGACATCCTAGACATGTCTCTGGTTCAGTACATCTATCCTACGTTAGGTGGCGTGCTTGTAAATTAGACATGTAAGTAAACAAAGTGAGAACGAAACTGAAATCCCAGGTACCTGAGGGTTGCGGCACAGTCTTAAGATTCAGGTGAAACTTTGAATTTTGTAATGAATAATAAAATCTATACATTTTATAAAAGTCCCTCCGTTTCGTCTGTCTGTCTGAACGCGATAAACTCAAAAAGTACTCGTACCAAACGGATTTTGTTAGAATTATCGTCTATGAATGGAGTGAGTCGAAATCTTGGTTTATGTGTATTATTAATTATATTTTAGTGTTGAATTGAAATTAAGCTAAATTGGGGTTAATTGTTGCAGATTTCGAAAGAAATTTACTTTGCTCGGAGCTTTAATAGAAATCGTTCTTTTGAGATTTATCAAAAGAACGTATGAGGAATGATTTTCTGTTTTAGATTTACAAAAAAAAATAAGTCTTTGTTAACTATAGTTTACTGTACCGATTTCAATATTTAACAAAAATGATCATATTTGATATGATAATTAGACAGCCAAGCAATTTAAACGAGTGCTATCCCTAAGAAAATAGATACGTTCGTTACCTTAAATTTGTCATGACATTGTAATTGTTCTTTAAACTATATAATATAATTTAATATTTTAAGAGTTTCTCAAATTAAAAACCATTGTGCAATAAAAATAATGTAACGTTCTGAAAAGGAAGCAAGTGTGAACGTAATGAACATTTAACGTAATCCACAAGCTCTACACAAGCTCACACGATGTTATGGATGAAAAAAAACTGGAATGGAATGGAAAAAAGGAATATATATGTTGTCCGTGCAGAGGCGGGTTTGTCGCTAGTAAATAATAAAAGTAAGTGTTAAGAAATAGTATGATGTAACTTGTACGTCAGCAATCCACTAGCCAACTTAACATTTGCAGTCAAACCTACTTGATAAAAAACTAAAATTCTAAGTTGGAATGAGATATAAATTTCCAACGAACGCCTTCATCAATAATTCTCTTTATGAAGATTTAGTTTGTCGTCCTGCTACAAGATGTTCTGAATAACACATTTTTAGATAGTTAATAGTATCAGGCGTTACTTTGCGGAAATCCATGCTATTAAGTTGTTGTTAAAACTAAGAATTCTTGAGACAATAAAGATCTTTAAAACTACTTTGCAACAATCCTCCACCACAATCTATAATGGTATATATTTCAAAGCATGCACTATGACCACCCTCCCTCCCGGATAGGAAAAGGTGATGAGATTAAAATACATTAATGATGTGATTAAAGCTCGCGTGGCCATATGATTAATAAAGAACCCTTACACTTTCATCATGTTCAAGTATTATGTAACTGGGTAAGTGAGTGATAAGTGATGATGACTATTCGTAACTGACACTAAAACACCCAGTACACATGTAAACATACCATTGGATAGATATCGCGTAATACCGAGGAATCTACATTCCTTTGACACGTAGGCACACAACCTGCTATTTTTTGTTTGTTGTTATCCCTTATCATATTTAATAGCTACAATGAAATGCATATTAACCAACTGCCACAAAGCTGTTAACTTTTATAGTGTATTAATTATATAATGTTTTATATACCTAAATATTGGTCAAATGTCTAAATGAGATGCATTTATGAACACCCCCATTTGGACATCATAGGTTACATTTATGATTTAAGTGACTTACATAGCCAACCGGCATAAACCTCTCTGTGCAATATACACCAATTACTGATATATAATGACTGATAGATAATTAACCTCTATGAGGTTTCCAAATTACTTTCTGTTTAAGGATATAGCTTGGGAGACATTTTCATCTAACTACATTTAAATGTTATATGCCTCCCGACTCCTTTTTTTTAAACATGGGGTTGAAAATTTTAAAAATATAATGTAACTTAAAAATACATTCGTTCATTTTAGAGAGATTCATTCATTTTAGAGATTTTAGAGATATGAATATACTTGGCCGGTTTTTTACATTTTATTGAGAATTGCGTGAGGACATTTTCGTAACCTTACTTGCTTTTATTTATTATATTAATTCAATATGTTTATATTTGTTGATCACCAACACTATGATCACCAAACTAAATGTAGGATGTAAGCAAGCACAATTGATCGGAAACACAAGTAATTATTATTACTACAACTTATGTATATAGGTAGAAAATAAGTAATCTTGAAATAAGATTAGCGAATTATAATAATTACAAAATGCGATGATATTAATTATAGAGGATGACGGCCTCTAGCGTACTGTAATAAATTGATTTATTAAGTAAATAATATTTTCATCAACCCTTTATTGCTGATGTTGATAAATTAAAAAAACGCCCATTTACCTCCTTCCTTGCTTCCTCTTGTTACTCTTTTTTATACGAATGCCACTAAAATATTTTCGACGAAATGGAAAACTAATTGATGGATATATGTGTCGTCCGGAGTTTATACGTGTTTTTGTGACTTTTTATTTACTTCGAGGGCGTCCATTTGAGTCGGACTGTGATGTACAAACAATTTTGTTGTTGATTTTTCTTAATTGATCTATGTACAAATAAATAAATTCATCACCTGAAAACCTAAAAAAAAGCATGAAAGATTATTGAATACACAAATACATATACATATTACTAGCTTCTGCTTACGGTTGTGTCCGCGCAACTACTGGTTACTTCAAGAGGGCTGCACAAACATCTTCCACATCCAGGACTAACGCATGAATAGAATTGTATGCTCCTAATTATAACGCTGCAAACTAATCTGCCTTATTTTTCTTCGTTTAAAATTTTGCACGCTTTAAAGAACATATTAAACTTGAAATCAAGCAAGGAGAACGTTAATTACGCGCCACATACAGCTGTCTTAATAAATTACACTTCCATGTAACAAAGGAAATTAATAATCTCTCGTTTTAAAGTTTAGTTTGTTACATAAAAGCTTACATTAAAGGGAAATTAAATTTACTTCGTCCCAGAGTTTTGTTCTTAAAAGGTGTTTGAAACAAATTATACTTGTATGCCTTCTAAAGCTTACTAAAATGTTTTATCTACGAGTACAACACAGTGTACACATTAGTGAATTATGTTTATATGAATGTTTTATGCTTAGGTTAAATAAAATTTTACTTCGTCAATAGGGTAATCATAGTACTCATCAGGCTGTTGAAACGGATTGTTCTTGTGATATTAGGCTTGAATGTTCATGTATCCCTGTGTAATACAAATTTGATAATGCGAAGCGACTAGTTTAACGATACCATATGACTTATATAATACTTATATTTTGCCAAAGTAATACTCCTGGTCGAACTGTAGTTCGCACCACACCACAGTCACCACCGCACTCATAATATGCCTTAAAGGGCTCGTAGTTTTTGTAGTTCCGATTAGGGACGTCGGGTCGTCGGTTCACTAACAAGCGAGAAGAATATCGCATTCCTTAGGAGTATTAACCCTTCTATGCAAGATGTAAGGCAGGACTTAATTCTTGTTTGAGGTTGGACTTGCACGTCCACGGGCTGCAAGAGCCTACCGTAGCGAGAAAGTTAGGGTTAGGAATAGACATATTGATACGATATGACAATACGATAGATATCTTGTACACTAATTTCAT
>DWON01001844.1:0-22733 GCA_018251015.1 Phocides pigmalion okeechobee
AACACAATACATGAAGAACATGTCGCTTTACGGCAGGTTATGAGGGTGGCGGTGGTGCCGCCCCGGGCGAGCTCTAATGGCCCTACCACCTTTAAACCTTTCTCTTTCATAATAAAAAAGTCTCATATTCAAGAAAAAGATAATCGCTTGGAAGTGTAGCCGGTAACTCTCCCAACCAAAGAGAAAATAATTGCTTCACAATGGATTACGAGAGCATCATTGTTAATTGCACAATTATTTGAATTATAGTTGTATTAAGAAAACAAAATCCTGACTTAAGATATTGCTCGATTTCTTAGATAAGTTAAAATTATTTGTGACATAGTAAACTTGTAATACCTACTATTACTTTCCGAAGAGGTTTTAATTAATAAGAAATGATTATAAAATCATTAATAAATTATGGTACATATTGTATTGTGTTACAACCATGGTAATGGGTAATTAATGGTTATGACAAAACGCTAATAAGTAGATACATACTAGCATTTACCGGAATAACGCATTTAGCAGTCAATAAAATAATTTAAATTCTTTTCGTCTGTAGGTACAACTATCTCCAGAGAAGATTTATCGATTGTGATGGTCAAATGGTATTATACTGAAGCCTTTTTAAACTTAAATAATGTGATTATGATGTAGCAGTATATTTACTATATTTTTCATTATGTTATTTTATGTACTAGAGTTTACCCGCAGCTTTTCCCGTTAAATATAAGCTTAGACGCCTGCTGTAAAGTGTATAGCAATAAATAATTTGTTATCTCAATTATAATTATGAGCAATGACTATATTATTGCTCGGTTGCAATATAATATAGTGTGCCACTTCATAGCCTATAATGCAATCAGAGGTAATATTGACACTTCGTCTACAACATCTACCATTTGTATATTGAAAATAACTTTCCGTGTTAACAAACCCAAATATATAAACAAATGGCAAACGTTTCACTCATATAAAATAGTACTTAAGAATTTAATTTCTGCTTAGTGATCAAAATGGCCTTTGACCTCTAAGCCATTGGAGGGTATTTAAAACGAATGGAAACCGTTATCACGCAGTGCGACAATGTTTGTTTTAAATTTCCACCAATAGAACATAGTGCAGTGAAGTTCAAATAAGAAACGTGGAGTACCACTTAGCTTATCCAAAAGCAAACATTTTTAACGTCGCACGGCTAACAGAACAATTCAATTAAGGGGTCAGACGATACTTCACCGGTGTGCTTAACGGTGCCCAAGACCCGGTTCTTAAAATTTCCGAAATCGACAGTTTAACACATCCCATGCCGAGTTAAGCTTTGAGAAGTCTAATGAATCACCCACACACATTTATCCGCTTCGAGATATTCCGGTAACCTCATAATTCAAAGTGAAAGTACCACAGCAAGACAAATCGACCGAATCTTTTATTTATTACTTGACTTTATGTTTAGCGAGTCGTCTTTGTTCGTTGCTTGTTGCTTCAGTCGTTGCGACGTGTGATTAGAGCTAATTGGTCACGCAAGTAAATTGGTATCTTATCCGTAATGTCTACTGCCATTACCCCGTCAGGACCTATTTCCGTTGGACCGCATCGAACCTAAATACATGAGAAACATGGACTTTATTTTCTATGAATGCGTAATGGTGGTCACGTTTTGTATTATTAGGCAGTGTTACAGAATCTATTAACATATTTTGAATACATAAGTTGCATTTAAAATTTTATACTCTTGTAAGTAATGGATCTGTCTTACGGCTGAATTAATGTGGATGATAATGACGATGTATTATGTAAAATAGTGAACTTATTTGAACTGCACTTACAGTACACACGAGTCTTAGTTATGCAGCGATAAGATATTAACTAGATTTACTGTATTAGAATAAAATTATTTTTTTTATTATTTTAATCACAAAATGAAACAGTTCCATGCGGAGCGCAGTGTATGTTGGGGAGGAATGTACATATACATATGTACTCGGACTGCGAGGTGCCGTAACTTCTCACTCGCTATACCTAAAAATAGTTGTAATATTGTCAATAATTTATAAATTCTCGACGTGAGGCCTTACGACCAAATACATATCCGATATTGATTATATTCGTGATTGAAAGAGCAGAACGAATTAATAAAAAATAAAATTGTAAAGATGTTTCAGGACAAACATTGAAAACAAGATTTTTCCCTACCTCGTGTCGATTGTATCTTTGCAGATGAATATTAATGACTTTTCCAGTTTTAACTACATATTTAATTAATTTTTTATTAGTTTAAAATCTTAAATACTTATATTACATAGAGATATAGAGAGATTTTTATTGATAGCTTTGTAACTTTGATACATAAGGCCAAATACCCGTTACTTATTACCCATTACTACTTAGCTATATAAGACAGGAAGGCCAATTAGGTGAAGGACTATAGCACTTGAAATTAGGGGTCGGCTTGACAAAGGATAAGCAACTTAGCGACACGATCACGACGGTCACGAGTCGACATGGGGTGGTCTATTTGCCGTCAGAATCACGCAGCACTAACAGAACCACATTATTCTTTATTTTCACGTTGTTAGAAAACATTTATTGAAAGGGGTGTTTTTTACGTTTTTTTTATAAAATTAATAGTGATGGTTACGGTTGCCGCCCTTGACATATTTTCTCAATTTCATATAGAACAGGATTCCGGCCATAAATTGGTCGCAGATACGTTCTGATTTTCGAGGACTAACACGCTCGTTTTATTCGTCAGCCGACAAACACATCTTGCCACCAAAACGCAAGAAATAAGCCTGGGGAATGAACTGTACAAGTTGAACCACCTTGCTAATTCATTTGCTATCAAAAGTGCTTAGGCCGATCTTGGTGACTGGTACTCCAACATTTTAAATATGAGAATAGCAAACAAGTATGCAGCATAACCCAATGTTAACTAGGCGCTACAGCGCATGGACATCCACATATAATCTCAATAAGAACTGAGGTACGTTCTGAACTTGCACGTAGATGTGTTGCTACTTCTAAAATTAACATAGTCGCTTCGCTTGTAAATGTAGTCCGCAACTGGACCTTTCCAACCGACACGCAAGAATCGCCTCACGGCGGATTATAAGTGCGTCAGTTATAATCTGTGGTTAAATTATAATTCTAGCACTTCAAATTCTTCATGTCGAATCCATTCTTGCATTTATCTAGGGCACTAAAATTGTTCAAACCGGCTCTGCGTAGGTACAGGTAGATATGTACTTAAGGGCTTTGTTTTAGCAGAAATGCTTCGCACGGCGGTGGTCACAGCTGCCGGAAGGACCGACGCAGTTTCTGCGCTGCACCGATGCAATGCGCAGATTGCGCTTTGTTTTAATTCAATCTGATGGAACTCGCTCGGACGTGATCCATGTTACGTAGCTACGCTTTATATCATAAAGGACATACCTACGTGTATTTCTTTGTACAGGTGTTACCAGTAAGTCATTTCGTTATAACTATCGATAACACATGTACGAATGGTTGGAAAATGGAGTGCAAATCACTGGTTAAATTATAGGACAAAAGGAAGATGCAACCGTCACTCACGTATTTTGCTTTGGTGCCGATTAGAGAGGTGTGATTGCATATACGTTTACGTCGGACCATCGGAGTAACAACGCATCTACACGTACTACTCGTACAATCTCAGATTGGAATTCAGTCCTGTTTGAGGTGAAACATGGATGTGCACGGACTGCTATGACCAATTAATACTTATTAAGTAAAACTTTCGATCGTTACCCTTATCTCTTATTTACAAGTAAATAATAGTTACGACATTCATTATATACTGTATCCCATAAATATAACAAGCAACTGGTACCTACTTCTCAGGCTATTTGGTAGAAGGTAATTTAAATTGGCCAAAATGATCGTCGTCCGGTAAGAAAATTGAATAAGTGCTTAGTAATTTGTTCTGAGCTATCAATAGAATCTTGTAGCTGTGAAATAAAGCAAAACCAAGTTAACATTCGAAGTAGTCATTACTTTTGGTGCATGTAACATAAATCATAGATTAGTCTTCTGCAGCGAAGCTTCTATCAATTTAATAATTCTTGGTAAATATATTACATAAAGGTTAAATACGTAGGTAATAAATAGGTCATCTTAAATCCGTTATTGTCTCTGACCTCATTCTCAGGATGGATTGGCCAGCTTCACATAGTGAGAAATATAAAGATATTTTTTAGGCAATTATGTTTCCTCACAATGTTCTCTTTCACCTAAGAACATGATTGTTATTTTATTATACCTACTTACGAATAACTTTGAAAAATAGAGGTGCGTGTCACGGTTTTAAGCCACGTGCGTTTCGTTTGAGAGAATGTAATTTTACCACTAGACTATCCTAATAAAATCCAGGATTTGTACAAAATACTAAAATTTAAACTCCACCGATACCAATGGATAAATGTAAGTGCAAATTGAGTAAGTGAACTCAAAACCAGTTGTGCGACGGCTGTAGCAGTCTTGTAGGTTGTAGGTATACTGCAAAGATATTGAAAGTGACCAAGATTTCTCATTGGACCAACTTTGATCGACTGTTGGTTTATGCATGAGTTGATAACTTTGTAAATAGCGATGTGAAAAGTTTTACAATATAGAATAAAACTGTATTTTAAATGTATTAACATATTTAAAATTGATGTCTTTAGAAATATTCTAAAATATACTTAAACTATTTCATTTGTAATTGTATAGAACTTAGCCATAGCTGTTGTAGATTTTAAATCAATCCGATGTTTTCTATTACTTGATTCAACTTTCGCAAAGGAATGATTTTGAGTCATTTCTCGCGTTATTTTCACGAAGAAAAGTATGGTAAAAGATAAATGTCTATGTGGATGTCCCACATTCAATTAAATATGAAAAAATATTACAAGTGTTTGATGAGTATAAAGTAGTATTACTAGTACTTAATTATGAAAAAAACTCTCTTATTTTTATAAATATATGGAGAAAGTGGGTCCATAATGATTTAAAATGATCATTTGTATATTCTTAACTATTATAAGAATAAAGTATGTATGTATAATGCTCTGATTTAATAAGCATTTCATGTATTGTCATCCATTTCAAATTGCGTTCCAAACACCAAATTTCGAAGTAAGGTAAAATAAAACCTGTTTCAAGACAAGATATGAAGGATTCTGTTAACATCTCTAAACTAAACCTGCGTCACGTTTCCCATAGGAAACCTGATATTAATGTTTCACTGAGATGGAAAGGACACTTAAGTGAATAACGATTGAGAACTCATTCATTCATGGGCATCAGTGCGTTATGGTGTGACTCATTATGTAAATTTTACTCAGTATTCTACTATAATACACACGACAGACATTTACGTTTGTTACGTTACGTCGCTTTAAGGCACCTAATATTTACCTGTATAAATTACACGAATGAGCTCACGTATATATTTCAGGTAAATGTCAAAAACCAGATTCTATGACTCATGTGTTTCTTCTACGAATCTGTCATTGTATTGATACCACTAAGTTGCAATTAGTGTTAAGTGTATGGTAAAGTGATGACTGATGAATAATGATAAAGATTCTGCCATGGAAAATTGTTAAGTAGTATAGCAGGATATGACGCATTTATATATAGGTACAACATAAACCTACCACACTATTTGCATCGCGTTTTCTTAAACAAATTCTATTCCAATGTAAAAAAGATATCGATACCTAATTAACATAGCAAATAATAAATTAAATTAAAAAAATCAATGTACTTATTAGAAATTTCATGGCTGTTTATTTATTTATGTGTATATATTCGTATACATACGTTATTAAATTGTAATTCATCCTTAATTTTTCCAACATTTGGAAAATGGTGATATTAATCTTTACTTTAAGATTTTCCAAATCAGTTTGAAAGTTGAATCAATCAAATTGAAAGTAAAACAAAGATAAAAATACAACTGAATTTACAAAATAATCTTTTTTGAAGTCAGTGAAAATGTTATAGTTTTCCCCATTCCTTAATATCTTTTAATATAGCCGTTTAATGTTTTGTTATTATTTACTGATCTCGTGTTTATATAGATAGCATCATTCCTTAGGTATGAACACCACACTGTAAATGTTTTTGTAAATACGGAAGTATAATATAAACAATTATCGCCAAGGTTTAGCAACTTTACTTATAAGAACATACGTAGCTTTATACACTTATGGTTAATATTTTTCCGCGTCTTGATCTCCCTTTAGCGTTTATGCCATAGATGGTTACTTAATTTGTAGTAAATTTCTGAAGTGAATAATTTGTTTTTTATCATTTGATATCAACGAGTACGTAGTGATTGCATAGTGTTTTCGAAATTATGTGATATTAGAAATGAGTTAATCACTTTCTTTGAAAAAGAAGAAAAACATCGTTTTTAAACCCCCATCCCTAAGAATACTGTAAAATTTTCGATATATGTGTAAACTTCATTAATCCAATACGCATTTAACCAGCTTTGTCGCCGATCGCCTTAACTTTATACACTATAAATCTAAAATCAATTATATAAGTTAAAAATTGTAGTAATCTTCAGCTTTATGTAAAACTTATATTAATACCATAATATTCTTGTGGATTCATTGTTGTCCGGGTACCTACATTGAAATTTAAGTAGCTAATAGGAATTCCGTCTGATTAGTCCGGTTTGGTTCGAAAATCTATGCGATTTTTATTAAAAGTCAAAGGTCGTTGTCAGTTTTTGACCTCGATTATTATTAGCTTGGAACAAATGAGTTCTAATTTCTGGGAATTTAATAATTTAATACAAGTTTTTAGGTATTATAACTCATTCTAGGCAGGCTTGGATAATATTATGGCATCCCTTATTTGTACCATAACACAGAAAATTTACAAGGTGATTTGTAATGCCTTTTAGCATTTCAATTTGATTTTCTTCAGCTGCGACGTATTTATGATTGACATTATGATTCCAGAACTTATTTGGAGTCTGTTACAGATTTATTCTCAAATGACATTTGAGATTATATATTTCGTTTTTTAAAGTTACTGTACTGTTTTGGATTGGCACGATAGTTATCTCTCAATATCAAGTGCATGGTTCAAAGTAGTTCAATATTTACATAAAAAGAAGACCTTAGTCTGAACTGTTCTAACCATAGCATCGCAAATACTGATGCTTTAATGTAGAAGCCTGTTTGCATGCGGGCCACCGTAAAATAACTAGGTACGGAGAGTTTTGTCTACATAGTTCCTTTACAGATTTTACTCGACACAAAGTAGTTCATGCGCTGCTGCTGTGAAGAGTTCAAGTACAAATATGGTACATCCAGTTGGATTAACATGTTTTGAATCTTATCATTAAAAATTTCTAGTTCAAACAGGACATGTCCCAAATTCGATGTGCATTCACAAAAAATACTTTAAATTGATCAAAAACTGCGGGATGTCCGGAAACAAATATTTATGCCTCATTTTTACCTTTTTTACCTTTAAAAATTGAAAATATTTTACGAGTCATTGCTAATGATATATGATGAGACAAGACAAATGATATGTAATTACATATAAACTTATAATTTTCCTGTACTCCTTAAGAATTCTAAGAAAAAAATGTTCTTTCGCGAGGAGGACAGTGTCATTTTGTTTAATTGGAACACTAATAATATCTTAAATGTGAATTTGAAATTATGTTATTTTGGACGATTTAGCACATCTTGTTTATGACAGTCCAACAACTTGTTCAATCTGTCGAGTGTACTTTAAAAATACACATGACGATTTCGTTGTTTGATCAACTATTATGAATGGTATAATTATAATACAAATATGATTTACAAAAGGTAAAGAAAAATCTTACCCAACGCAGCAATGATCAAACACAGAATCTGGTACTGCGCCATTTCGTCACTGGGCCTGGAAATAAAATTTCTCGTATCTTGTAACGGGCAATAAAATTAAGTACATGGATAAGATATACATAAATCGTAATATTTTGTTACGATTAATCGGAGATTCTTCTCACTTCTACTCAGTTCTTTTGATCGCATTGTATATTTGGTGTTAGTAGGTACTCACATAGGCGACTATTACACACGACGTTTATCAAATATATGATAGCCACACTGCTACTGGCCGCTTGATTACAACTCGAGTCGGTCATTTGTACTTATAATTTGGCTTATCTTGTTTGTGGTTATGAAGTGTGCCTATTCTTGTGAACTATATTTACATGCTGATAATAATTTTAATATAGTTTTCGTAAAGGCATATTTACCTTACAGGTGGTTTCTATACCTTTCTAGGGAAAGGGTAAGGTAAGTATTAAGTAATTCCTTAGTGGGTCTCCCAGCTAGGAGCAAAATTTTTACTTAATAAATGCATTGATACAAAAGTGTCTTAACTTATTAATGTCCTTCTCCTATTGATTATAATAAATTTGTTTTAGATTATATATAAGTAGGTATGTATTTGCTAATATAATATAAAACGCTCTTTTTGAATGATTTTACTAATGAAGTATATATTATGTTATTATCATGTGTTATTGACGCTATTTTCTAATATCAGATTAGTCGTGTATTTTTTTTTAATTTTTGTCTGCCTAAGTGTTTGTTCGTGAATCATGCAAAAAATGCTATCTTCCTCTTCATGTGCATACAATTAGACTTAAAAAATCTATATTCTAAATAAACAAGATAGGTTTGCTGTAATTTAGCTTGACCCCTACGTAGTAAATGAAATCATAGGCGTGAGAGGTCAGTGATGGTTGTGTGTCCACGCTTGTAGGGCAGCTTAAAAACGTAAATACACATTTATAACGATAAAGTTCATACGAACGATATCGAGAACGGAATGTAGTTCAAAATAACAATGCTAATTATAAACACAGCTGAATAACTGTCAAGCAAGTAATCAATACTCTTGCTGAATATGTGTGATCATTCTGAATAAATTGTGATACCTTTTGAATATTTTTTTAAACAAATGGAGATACTTATGTTATATTGTCCAATTTCCTTAACAATCCGGCAAGTCCAGATACAAGTATATTTTCGCGATGCAAAACCAGAGAACCAGTTCCTGAATAATTTAAAATATGCCTCTAAAAATACCTGGAGTCGTCGAGACGCGATCCGAAGAGAGTCACAGCGGGTTAACTTAATTAAAACGTTCACTGACTTTTGTCACTTTTTTTTAGTAAAAAATATGCAGCACGATACGCGCGCTCTCGTCGACGGCTCGCGACATTCTGCCTCCTGCCTGCGCCTGCGCACCCGTGTTCTCACCCGCAGCGGGAGCCAGTCGCTGACCTCAGTGATGCCTGATGCGGATGCCTGAACTGAAATTACATTGGATACGGTATCCTTTATTTATATATGTATCTTAATATATAAAATTTCGGTGTGTTCTTAAATTAAACGTTATATGGATGGTTCCTGTAGTTCCTACAAGCTGTAAGTAAGGTTACTGTCGGGATCCAGACACTTAATGCTCCAATTTTTTTTTATATATTATTTGGATTCGTCACGTGAAAAACGTATAATGGCAACTTACCAGATTTGTTGTAATTATGCCACTCGTGTAATATTGTTTTATGGTACAGTAATTTATAAATTTACTTGCCTCTTACATTAATTATAACCGAAAAGGATTGCAATCAAACTATTTTACGTACAATCCTAATTATTCAATTCAAATAAATATTATTTGTCTTTATCTATCATAATTTAATTATCTGTAACTATTCTCATTTACCAATTTGTGAAAGGTAACGAATAAAGTTTGAAATGTGCTGGAATATGATGTTAACGATGCTGTATAATCACTGTAATGTACTCCCACCCATCTCATAATTAGGTACTTATGTATGCAAATAGTTTAGGGTCATTTAGTTATGTGAGTAACATAATTACATGAGTTCGTTACTCGTACTTTGACCATTTTTTTACCTTGTTAATCTCTAAATATTATAAAACAAAGTCCTTCGTCGCGTCTGTCTGTCGGTCTGTTTACGATAAACTCACAAAGTACTAGACGGATTTTCTCAGATCGATAACAGGTAGAGTGATTCCTGAGGAAGGATTTGGTGTTTAATAAGTTAGGTTTTTTTGTAAATTAGGCGTGAAATTTTATACTTAAATTCTATCACCCGAGCGAAGCTAGGTCGGGTCGCTAGTTAGTTATGTATATACGACAACCCAGAATACATGTTGTATCATAGTATCAAAGAATATAGTGACGACAGTAAAATAAAAATGACAACGGAGGAGTAGAAGGCAAAAGGAACGACATGATTAGTAGAAGCCTGGGAAGGAAAGGCCGTGACGCATTTGATCCCAATGCGAATTTTGTAACGCCCCACGCGACATTCACATTTTGATTTAATGAAGGTTACATTAGTTAACAATGGGTATTTATTTAGGCTATCCGAACACCTCGAAAGCTTATCTTTCGAGAACACTGGCTAGTTGTATTAGATTCGCGTGTTTTGTTTTGTCACGAGACTCACGAGCATTTCACGACCGCTTTCTCACTCCGTGTTGGTGACCTCTCTCAGGAGTTGAACTTCGCTCCTTGCACCCGTATATTTTCTCTCCTTTTATTGTGTTTACTATAATAAAAACTTAGCTACATGATGATTATGCATGTTTTGTTTGAAACACGCGTTTAATACTTTTTAGGTACGTAAAGTAAATTATTGTTGTTCAAATATGAAAATTATATCAGAAATATTTTTAATCTGATGAATAACCAGATGAAGTAAAGCTGTTTACGTCAAATCCGTCACGTCAAGTAAATCTGAAACTTTTTCATGGTGCTTTAAACCGAAAACAATTTAAAAATTAACTAAAATGTTATCTTAAACATATACAAACATTCCTAAATAACTTAAAAATATATAATAATACTCGAATTTTATTTAATAAGTGAATTTAAGTAGAACTATGCGTTCCTGGAGTATTAAACCCACAATGATATTACTTTGATTATTTCGTCCTCAATTACAAATAAAATGAATTTGCGCAAAGGAGCAACTACAAACTTAGGAATTAACTACAATGAACTATTGCAAAAAGAAAAAGCGTTAAACCTAAGGGAGAAAAAACTGTTAAAAAAAGAAATTGTGTTACAACGAAAAATAAAGGAATTTAAGAAGCGTGCTGATTGCAGAACCAAATCAGATTTGAAGACGATGGAAAAACTACGAGAGACGCAGAGGAAACTGTTAGACTTTCTTGACTCTAGACAAAAAGCCCAGAAATGGACGATATGGAACTGTAAGGCTAAACAAAAACCGTTTCCAAGTCGAATACGATCGTTAAATAAAGTTAAATCACAACAAGAAAAACATTTCAACGACATTTTTAATGATTTTTGTAAAAAACTTATAACACCAAGACGTATATATACGAAAAACAGTGTATTTAGTTCAATTTTAGAAACAAACTTATTCCGACCGTATTCATGCCGTTTTCCATATAAGCTTCGCCCTTACAACAATGACTTCACAAGAAATATTCCAAATAAGGAAAGAAATTGGAATCCAGAGGATTGTTATTTGATGTCTCTTCGTACAACACCGCAACTTTGGATTTATCGTCGATGGCCGAAATTTTACCCTCATTACCTGAGTTCCAAGAAGCAATGGAAAAATTTGGGATGTTTTATATTATTTTTCCTTGGCTTCTTATTTTGGATTCCTATTTTGCTCTGCTTGGAAGTGTTCAAGTGTTTCTTTTGTACCTGCTGTTGTGATTGCTAATAAAAATGTTCTTAGTTATACGTAAAAGTTAACTACACCTTTAATTATTCATCTGTTTTACTCCTATTAAAAAGTTTAACCTATAAAAATACCTATTACGTTATAAATAATTAATATTGATATTGTTTTTAATAGGTGTTACAATATTTATTTTAAAGTTTTATTAATCAATTTATTTATGCAAAATAACTGTTATATTATGAAAATAAATCTAAAGTATGTTAAATTATAAAAAGCGAGATTTAAAACATAATTATAAAAACAAAAAACCTAAAAGTAAAATACTGCATCCAGATTGCAGTTTTATTTCTACATATTTAAGTGCAATATGTGATCGTTACACTTATCATAATTGTAATATTAAATCATACATTCCAGAATATTTCAAGTATTACCAAGAAGAATGGCGTCATAGCATATCTAGCGTAAAGCAATTGCTGCATTTCGGTTGAAAAATGATTTTTTGTCTCAATTATTTACGAGACAACCATGACATGGTCCTCAGTAGCAATGTTATTGTGTTTGAATTCAGTTGGGATAGCTTTTCTAAATGCAGTTCTAGAAGTCTATTGGCGGCAGTGCCCACTTGTAGTTATGTAGACTTCATACCCTTTTCCTACTTCTATTTCATAACAAATATTACTAATTACATTACAATTACACGGAGATAGTAAATATGCGTCATGTATATTTGTCTATTATTTCTTACTTACATACCGTGTGAATATTTTTTATGTTGTTTATTGAATGGAAATAAAACTCACGTTTAATAATATTGTATGTATTTCTCTCAGTATTATACTGTTTTGTATTGTTACGTATGGAGTTTAGAGAATGAAGTGATTGAACCTTTACACTAATCATGAGAAACGTATTCAAGGTGGAAGAATTTATTCATTGATGCGACCCTGTTGACATTTAATGAAAATTCAGTTTTTGTAAATAAATATCTACCTTATATTACGTTTAACCAATACCTTTTATGTCCCTTATGATAAACAATTGGTTAGATACTGGTATTTCTATATATTTTCAGAATATTTAAGACAAATACTTCATTACAGCTTTGCTTGGATGTTAAGAAAGTTGAATTAAATATCTATAGTTTTCGCTACGGAAATCTTGTAATTTAAACTTCTCCTATACAAGGCGTCGTAGATGAAAATAACATTAGCCTTTAGACATAATCTAAATCATCTACCATTATTTTGTAATTTTAAGCTGTTGCGTGCAGTATTTGTAATATAATAATTATCTAGGAAGTCATAGAGTAAGACAGAGAAATTGATTTTCATCATCAGTCCTATAGTGTTCTGTGATTTGACTTTAATATTTTTTTATCTTATCATTTTAATGACATTATATTGATATGATAGTAGATATTTTTAGAAGTTATTTTACTAGGTACTTAATGCACAATTTTGTGATATGCATTTTTGATTAACTTTCGCATATTCTTATTATTGGTGCTTTAATATTGTTAAAACGTAACAATATAAATGGATTATAGTGATCAGAGCTTACACAGGCTACCAGTCTTAAATTACGATAATGTACAAAAAAATAAAGATCATGCTCTGAAAAATATTGTGAGAAATCATGTTAATTATACAAACACCGTCAGACAAGCTCAGAATAATAAATATCAGAGAGACGACACGTTCAACAGTCGACCAAAACTATCCGACAAAAAAATCAAAGGTATATTTAAAAGTAACTTTACTATAAAAACACATACACACACACACACACACACAAGAAAAATACGGAAGCGGTCACAAAGAAGCGATTCGTACATTTCATAAGATTTAGATTTCATTACACTAAAATCTTTTTCGACTTTAATTAAATAATAAATACACTAAATAAGGCAAGTTCCGTCCCGAGACGACGAAGAAATTTTAATGAAAATGGTTTTTCCAGGTAAGAATCGAAAACGGCAATTAAGAAGAAACTCTACAAGCCTTAAAAGTATTAGAGAAAAAATGTCACTCTACAGTAATTATATTAAAACAATAATTCAACCTACTAATACACTACACCATAAAATAAACAAGTACCAAAGCAATGGCTATAATCGAAATGACGACATTAATGTTTTATTTAGTTCTGATACATCCAAGTTGAAAAATGAACGAAGAAAAATAAATCAAGCTTTAATTGATGAAGTGTATGATATGAAACAGAATTGTTATTGTAATGGTTTTAAAGATCCAGTTCACAATAATCGTCCAAATGTAAAGCATTCTGAAGTATCTTGGGAACCTAGTAAATGTATTCGTAAGAGTTTTGCCTTATATGATACAAAATGTACTAATGTTCGTAATTTAAGTTCTACTCCCGATTATAGTTATAATATTCCAACACATTATAAAGTTATACATTTTCCGAACTACGACATCACGGACACAGAGTTGGAGGAAATTAATTTGAAAAGAAATAATTTAAACAACTGCCAATGCCAAACTGAAAATGAAGTTTGCATCCGGATGGATGCAGAAGTGGCCGTAAACCAATCAAAATTAAATACACAAAAAGGCGGAGGTGACTGTGCTACTGTTAGTAATCAATGTACGGACCTAAAAGATATATGTATGAAAAGTGAGCAAACAGAAAATGAATCTAAATTGAAAGGAGACTGCTGCAATGCCATCAGAACTTTATACAATCCAGTAATTCTACACGAAAACGCTGTTTACTTAGCAAAAGGAGCGCTTAAGTTTATCGTATTTGCTCTGGCTTTAATTATTTGGTCTCCATGTATTATAGCATTATTTTTTTGCTGGTTGCTTACGTATCCCTTACGACCAAAACACATAGTCCGCAAACAAACATGCAGTTCGAGGTGCAACAGTAAATCCCAAGTTAAAATACACGTGCATGGTAGCAAACGTAGAGTACATAATTCAATGCAAACGTGCCAAAAAGAAAATACATGGCCGCCACTGATTAAGGCTATCCATTGGGCAGCCAATTCAATAGCCATTTCATTTGGCGTATTTAAATCGCTGCTTTATTCAGGCAGAAATGATTCAAAATTATATTTAGCACGATCTCAAACATGCTGCCCATCATTAATAAAGAGCAGGGCTGGGAAAAGCCGTTGCGTTTTGACCTCAAATCCTAAGAAAAAGTATACGCTGTATTATAGCAGAAATAAAGGTTGGGTGATGAAGTCTGCTCAGCGGAATAGGAAAAACAACAGTACCCAATGTTCTAAAAAGTACGTAAGAAGAGTAGCAAGCGAGCCTTATTATGTTAAAACAAATAATAAAAATACTACTGGCACCAATGCGAATATTCGGCCTCTAAATAGTTGTGTCCAGCACAGTCAGTCTTATCCAGGTTGTTGCCATCACAAACATAAACATTATCGTATAAACAATTCTGGCTTGCCTACTCACGTAAAGTTTTTAAATCCAATGTACAATAATGGTCGGTTTACAAGACAGGGTTATCCGAAAAATACATTTCATCAGAATCGGAAACCTCAAGAGCGTATTTGCAAATCTTTAAACAAACAGGAAACTTCACTAACATTCCGAAATAAATTATATCGTTACTGTAAAGAAACCATATACAGCATTAATAGAGTAATAGACGACGTTGAGACAGAAGTATGGAGAAATGATATTTGTGGAGATACTATGTATGTTTTCACTTTAAGAAGAAAGCCCTGGTTTTTTGTCTATAAGACCTGCCCATCTATGTATCTATTTTTTTTAACAACCTATAAATTGTATAAAAATTTGTGCCACTTTTTCCTGTTAGTTATTTCAGCTTGTATTTGGTGTCCATTATTAAGTTTTTGCTATATGTGTTACTCTGGTTTTTGTAGATCTTTGTAGGGTAATTAAATTACTTAAAACAAAATAATTGAATTATTCATTATAAATATTTTGCGTAGAATTAGAATAGTTTCTACGTTGCCCAACACTTAGATAATTTGGTTTCAGTTTTATTTTAGTAACTGTTGCGTTAATAAACGTTGTTCAAATCTAAAATCGTAATCGATGCTGTAGTTTGTGTAACCTGCTATATAATATTAAGAAGCTGAACAATATTTGATCCTTTGCCTGCTTATTTCTGAATATAAAGTAATATAAAATTGGTAAGTCACTGTCAAGTGAAGTAACAAGTATATGACACTTGATCATCTGTATAATCGATTTAATATTTTAAATTTATGTTGAGAGATAATCTTTACTACCAACTTTTATTAATTTAATATTTCCAATGATGAGAATATTAAAATGAATTATAATACAAACCTAATATAAACCATCTAAATTTAGAGGAAATTGATTTTGAATTCGCAATTGTTCTAAATTGGTACGCAAATAAAACGGGTAATGAATGATGCAAATATTGTATTTGATTATGAAATATTTAGAAATTTTAGATTTCTAGTCACATAGAAAAAAAAAGAATGAATTAAAGAAAAAAAATATTACAATCTGAAACGTTTTAAAAATAAATTTATTAGTGAGCCGTCAGCAGCTACTATGTTGTATATGTAGAAAGAACTATTTTTATTATACACATATTTGTCGATAAGTGTTATAATAAATTACATGTCAAATTATGTAATATATTTGATTATTAATATGATCGATTAATTAGTTGTAAACAATCGATGTACAAAAAGGTTAAAAAAAATGTTAAATGTCAAACGTCAATTTGATTAGTAATCATCTTACCGGAGTAGAGTATTAATATTATTTTGTTTACGATTTCGTGAATTATCGTAATAATGCCAATAATTGTTAAAGACTGAGGCACTTAGTAGGACCAAACTATTGTTACATTTCAGAGCTCGCAACTTGAGTTTTATTTGTTAAGTTAACCTTTATTTGCAAATAACGAGCACCTAAATAACATATCATGCAGTCCAGTGAAAAACGTACTAAAACTTTGGATCTAGCCTCACTCGAACCTACAGTGAGGGTGAAACAGTTGGCTAACTACGGCACCATGGTTGAAGTGGATCCAAATGTCCCTCCAAGAAGGTACAATATTAAATTTAATTACATGCACATGAAGTGTTGTTTATTATACAATTACATCATATAAATATTTAATGTAGCAATAATGTACGAAATATTCGAAATTGCTTTTAAAATCAAAAAAATGTTAAATAAAATTAATACATACTACCTATTTCATAATTTTTCTATAGGTTTGCAGAATGTTTACCTGAATCATCTTTCCAAGCAAGCTGTACTTAATGTAATCCGTGATATATTATTTCCATAGATGAGATGTTCAATCATTACACTTAATAACACAACACACACATATTAAGTTGAACCTGCTAATAATGTCACTGTAGTCAATTGGTTTCAATGCTATTTGAATTGTAAATTGTTCTAATTTGGTGTAACTGGTTATGTATATGCTTCATGAGTGAATTATCTTGTCATGGAGTATTTAAAGTGATATGTCTACTCTTAATTCAGAAATAATCCATTATAATAATGTACACATATTTATATACTAAATTGTAACTAATATTATAAAATGAAATTTTTGACATTAAAGAGGATGGATTCAAACGACTTGAGTTTTGCAGATATTACCGATCAGGTTTGGAAATGGTGAGAATGGCTAATGTGTACTTAGCAGAAGGAAGTTTGGAGAATGCTTATATACTGTACATGAAGTTTATGACTTTATTTCTGGAGAAGATAAGAAAACACCCTGAATATGGCACTGTGCCTGCTGACATCAAAGCTGTAAACCAGTCCAAGCTTAAAGAAGTCATGCCAAAAGCTGAGAAGCTCAAGCAGAAACTACTAGACCAATATGCTAAAGAGCATGTACATTATAAGGAAAATGAGGTAGGTTTTTTTTATACATAAAAACAGAAGGAGTATGACTCACTGAGATATAACACTACTGAATCTAGAAACCTAAAATTTTACAGATAGGTACTTTAAAAAATGTAACTTAGCATGAAAACAGATATTTTTAAAATTACACCCTTAGAACCCATAGAACTGAAGAATTTTTTTAAAGATTTTTATTCTCGTCATAGATTTGTTTCAAACATACCTACGTGTAGGTAGGTTAAAAATAGATTTGCCCTATTAATTGAAATGTATTAGAATATGGGTTTCTGTACAAGCAAAGGCGCAGACAAAAATTAGTTATGAGTATATAGGTCCTGCTTATCATATAAATTTGTGATTGTACACATGAAAGCTTGTATGAATTTGTTAATACATTGTAAATTCTTAATTTGATAGTGCCAACAGGTTGTTTTTGCTCCTAAACTTGCAGCTTGCATAAAACTGCTTTGTCAATACAAATCTATACAGCTGAGGGGCGAACATAAGTACAGTCTTTACATAGGTACCACAATACTTCAGGCAGACATCAGTCCTTGAGCATGTCTATGGTGGATACCATTACCATATTTTTTATACATTCTAATTTTTAAGGAGAAAAGGCGTATTGCAGAAGAAGCAAGGAAAAAGCAAGAACAAGATGATGCCAAGTTGGCAGAAAGGCTCCAAGCTGATGAAGATAGAAAAGATGCACACCCAACACCACATTTATTACATGCGGTAAATATAATAATGTTATTAATGATTAAGCTTTGTTATGCATAAATATATCAATGGGTTTCTTTATATCAAAGTAAAATTTTGATGTGTGTTGTCCTGGAAATTTTTTGAGATAAGTTTCTGCTTACTAGACCAAGAAGCCTATACTGATACTGTTGCAGTAAAGTTTCATACATATTATGCACAAGATCTTAGTATACTCTTGCCAAACATTACTTGCATGTACATGTTCGACATACTAGGATAGGCATTCGGCCTGCCTGGAGTGGTTATAGCATCAACCCACATTGTCGGTTTTAGTCATTGGAGATATGGGGTTATTCAATTTCACTGTGTCCTAAGTCCTACAGACAAGAGAACAATTGAGTATACACATACCCATAACAGAAATCAGAATTTGTCATAAAATTTTGCTGGCTGCAAATTGAAGGCAGCATGTTTGTGTTTGTCAAATACTGAGCGTTTGCACTACATCCTTCAACATTTGATTCATTCTATGCAATATATGTCTATCTAAGGATGTACTTGTTTATTACTTGCAAGTGACGTATCAGCATGCAGTTCATATGATAAAAATGGTAATTATCTCACAAAAGTAACGCTACAGTTTTATCAAGATTACTTTAACTGAAATTGTTCACACAGACATGCATTATTTCTTGTAACTTCAGGTTGTTGTACTGTGAAAAAGTAATTCTGCAACCTTAGAAAATAGTGTACTCAAAGCCGATGTATTGATTTTACATTGTACCCTTGACATTCATTAAGTGTATGTAAATTACTTGCAATAAATTAAAATATTTCAATTTTAACTTGAATTTGCATTACACCTTACAAAGTAAAACAGCAGTGCTAAGCTGCTGCTACAAGACAAAAAATATTGTATTGGTGTAATCATAGAGTTCTAGTTAGTGTGTAATGTGAACTTATGTGTGTTGCAGGAGGAATGGGCAGTGGCTCCGTCCGCGCCGGCGATGGACAACGTACTCTACCCAGACGACTTCGCCGCGACAACGCCGCGTGCGCCCGCGCACCACTACCAGCCCGCACCACCACTCATACCACCCTCCAGACCACATCTGTAATTTCTTTTGATAATAATTAACTGTGTCAAAGTCGTTGATTGTATTCCTTTAGAGATGAAATTTTTAAGGATGATTAAATTCATTTCCTTTCTAACAAGTTCAAAGACCGAAACATATACTATCACATACAAATTCAAAAGTGAAAAATCTCCATATAATTTTTCAATGCCTATATTTATATTTTTATATTTTATGTATCCTTCTATCCCTCTTCTCCAATATTGCCAATTTTCCGTAGGGACAGAAATTATAATTGTAAAAGACATACAATATTTTACAGAGTTTTCCAGTTTTGGATATCCATTAATTGTGACTTTACTTAACAGTGAGTAAAAATTTGAAGCGTGTATTTTCTATTAATCCGCTAAAATGCAGGGTTGTATCTACAATCCTATTATTTTCCCTTTATCGTTTAGAAGAAATTGTGGCAGTTCAGAAAGAAACGATGGTGTGTTCAGGTCCGGCGGAGCGGAGGAGGTGTGGTCGGGGCGGCGGCTGCGGGCGGTGCGCGCGCCCTCCGCGCTGCTGCCGCGCTTCCTGGCGCTCGCCGCGCCGCACACCGCGCGCAACGTCGAGCTGTGCGGCATCCTCGCTGGCATATTGGTGAATAACAGAAATACAGAGACCATTACTACAACGAATATTAGATAAAAATAAAAGAAACAAAGTGTAAAAATGATGTCTGTTATAATATTTAAATAATCTACAAAATATCAAAACTATGATAAAATACTTAAAGAACAAATGTAATGTAATATTATGACTATTTATAATAATTGTGTAAGTTTCCAGTGAGTTTAGAACATCAATTTTCTGCACGTGTACGGCACATTATCTTAATTATATTTTAGAGTTAATGCCAAAATAGTGTAAGACAACATATGACATTCGTATATTTTTGTTACAGTTTTTCTGCATATTGAGATCTTAATTTCGGTAAGCAAATCATTTATTTAATCCTAATCATTTTTTTTTCAGGAGCGTGATCAATTAAAGATAACACATGTAATAGTGCCCAAGCAGACGGGCACGGCGGATTCCTGCAGCACCAACAACGAGGAAGAAATTTTCCATTATCAAGACCAGCATAATCTTATCACACTTGGTTGGATACATGTAAGTGGTTTGCTTTCTTTAAAGTTTAATATAGGTATGGTATACGATAGTAGAACTACAGTTCGACAGAAAAAGTACTACTGTAACCCTCATAATCCGCTGTAAGACAACTCTTGTGTTTTGGTTGGAAAAGCAGGTATGCTGGCTACTCTTATAGTGGAGACGACTATTGTAATCCTCTGAAGTAAGAAAATATATGTGTAAGCTTAGATAGAACTTCAGTCCTATTTGAACTGTAGAGGCTACTTAATATTAGAAGGCCTGCATATTACTTTGAAGCTCATATAACAAAAATTGGCATGGCTGGGAATCGAACTTAAAACTCAATGCACGCCTGAAGGATATGGTTTCGGCTGTGATAGAGGTTTTTGATACACATTGTTTCTGTTTCCAGACCCATCCCACTCAAACAGCGTTTCTATCGTCAGTAGACCTGCACACGCAGTGCTCATACCAGCTCATGATGCCTGAGGCCATCGCCATTGTTTGCGCACCCAAATATAATGAGTAAGTTTTTTTAATCTCCACTCACACAAACACTTTCCATTGCAGTTACTATAGCAGAACAGAGATCTTTGTCAAGCAGAGGGGAAGTAAAGTACGAAGTAATTGACGATGATATAATTGACTGAATTCTATAAAAATGGCCGTCCAAATACCTGGAAGCACGCGTGATATGTCATCAACATTGACAATCTTTATTTTATTGTACTTGTTAATCGTTTATAATGCAGTACTGTGAAGGCTTATTAGTTAGCTTAATACTTTCATTGAGACGCTCATATATTATCTATCATATATATCAAGTCCGCGTTGCCGAAGGCGGCACTAAACTGGAGCTGTTTTCTCTAGCCTGAAGATGCGTTTTTACAAAAATGTTGTATTTTTTAGCATCCGTATAGGATCTAGGAATACGCAGACGTTGTTTTTGCCAGCAGTCTTGTAGTGCCGACGTAAACACAGCACTTGTGTTCGCCTGTTATCCATACAGTTTGCCGCAAGCGCGTTACGCCAAGTAATATACAGCCCTTGTGTTGACCTCTACGTGCTTTTCATTGCAACACTTTTGTACATATTTTTATATGTTATTCCAGAACAGGCTATTTCGCCCTCACTCCCGACTACGGGATTCAATACATTGCAAGCTGCCGACAAACGGGGTTCCATCCACACCCCAATGATCCACCATTATTTTATGTAAGTACTTTTTAAAATGTAGTGCCAATGTCATTTGAGCTTATTGTGAATGACAACAAATAACTGCCACAAGGAACAGGAATCTACTTTCAATTTTTTTGTGGACTGTGTTAGAACGCTAAAATCTCTAAAAAACGCTAAAAACTGGCCGTCGTTATCCTTTAAAGATAAACTTAGCAACAATAAAATGCTGCTGTAAGAGAAAATATCAAAGACAGACACAGCACGAAGCAGAAAGATACAGCATTTGTAGTCGCCTGTAATCTTGTATAGAATTGTATACCAAAGTAAAGCAGTTGTTTGCTGCAGTTAACACTTTAACTTATCTCATTTGAATTACTGTTTTTTTTAAGCTTTCATTCTTAATCGTTTTAGACGGTGTCACACGTCCGGTTGGATGACTCGGCTCCAGTAGAAATGGTGGACCTCCGGAGATGAATTCCTCCAACGTGTATTATAGAGTATCGCATCCAAAGCTTCCCGTTGCATTTATCACTGTCTATTCTGTTATAATATATTATTTCCTGCGATTTAGAAATATTAATAAATATTATTTTTTTATTTAGAAAAGTTCGTTATTGTTGATGTAGGTTATGATGATCTTACTGATTGTTACTATACTGTGTAATTACAGCGATTTACAACTATGTATATTGTATGTAAAATTCTTGAGTTGAGTTTACAAAATAAATCGTCGTAATTAACGCTATAAATTATTTTTACAGAAATATTATTTATATACAGCCATTGACCTACTAACAAACGAAATAAAAAAAATAATGATGTCACTCCATTTTACATTAGACCGTGTAGCAGACTCAACTTGAAAAACACTATTTTGCATAATACAATTATCCAATTTTTACAATGAAAAGCAGAAAACTAATAATCGTTATTTTTTATTAACTGATTTTTTATTTATTCTTTAAATATATAATATTTTATGGCTCGGAATAGTTCACGATCTTAGGCATTTAAATTAAAAAAAAATGGTTATTACTTGCATATTGCTTC
>DWON01001845.1:0-22732 GCA_018251015.1 Phocides pigmalion okeechobee
GTCCATGGGCTGCAGTGACCACTTAACATCAGGTGGCCTGCATGCCCGTTTCTTACTCTTTCATAATAAAAAAAGCTTAATCTACACAATCTAAAGAGAATGCGTACCCATGCGACATATTTTTTTTTATTTGAACATAGCGATAAGGCAGACAGGCACCCTGATGGAAAGCAGTCAACGTCGCCTATGGACATTTGCAACACCAGAGGAATCGCCAATGCATCGCCGGCTTTGAAGGAGAAAACGTTTTGCACTTTTTTGAAGAGCCCCATGTCATAGCGCTCCGGGATTACGTCAGGAGGAAGTTCATTCCACATCTTGCACGTCCGTGGCAAAAACGACCGCGCAAATCCAATAGTGCCAAAAATGCTGGCCGTATTCCCGCGTTGAATAACTATCGCAATTCTCTGCGCGAGATATGAACCAGCCCATATCATCAGCAGAGTCGATCACACGTGACATAACGTAGTTACTGTAACTAATGGAACGAGCGTGCAGACCACCTGATATTGTCACTGTATCACTTGGGCATACTACCTCAAAGAAGATTAAAATTCTACTTAAGATCGTAGGATGCATAAGATTAAAAAAGTCACCTCGCGTCATAGCCGGCAATCGTACTGAATTTAAACACAAGCGTAGCCTACTGCCGGTTATGACGGCCTCGAATTAACCTTAAAGCCTTATAGAATACCTCAAAACTATCGAAGTTAACTCATCTTTTGATCGTACTCAATGAAAAATAAGATTAAATGGTACGGAACTCTTTTTCGAGTATTATATGCAGACGTAACTGATTTCTTGGGAAACGCTTTCTTCACTGGACAATAAACGTTATGAAGGAACACTTACAGCTCATTATTGCTTAACACCCTTTATAGGTTCCAATAAGTCACAGATTGGCAGTACAAAAGCGGATTTAATCAATATTTCTGTTTGTACGTACACTTTTACTATTGTATTCATTTGCTCGCGGCTCGGTGCGGGTTAATTAATTATTCGTGGTAACGATTTTATAAGGCTTATGGCTCTGTGCGGACATATCCCAAGCCATAGGTCCTCAAAACTTATTTCGTCTACTGTCCACCTTAAGAATCAATTATTTGCTAGCGGCCCACAAAATTTCTATATTTCTATAGCTAGCAAGCATGCAGGTCATGTGTTTTTCAATGGTCTCCGTCGTCTATGAAAATCGAATACGTCCAACCTTAAATAGGACTTAAGTCGTGCTTGATGTCGTGCATAGATGCTTTACTACTCCTGAGGACTAAGATCCTTTATCATTCTTCCTTATCATTATCATTCTTTCTTATCATTATCATTCTTCCTTATCATTCTCCATACTGCTACATTTCTTTTAGAAGTCGAAGTAGCAAACGAGCATGCAGGCCACCTGAAGGCGAGTGGCCACTGCCGCCTATAGACATATGTGACAACTTCGTATAGAACAGGAATCCTATCTGAAGTCAGTAACCATGCGACGCAACTAAGACCAAAACGGTCGCCTCATATGTGAAGCAACCATTGCCAAACACCTTGACAAAGTTCAAAAAGCACCCACGCTTTTTCTTACATCACAATATTTTTTTTTCATATTTATATTTTTTAAATGTTTTTTTTTTATAAAAGGGCGTTTTTTTATTTTATTTAACTATTATTTTTTTTTTCATATTATTGCATTGTCATCCGTCCTTGATACGTTTGCAAAGTTTCAAATTAATCAGACTTCTGGAAATGGGTGAAAATTATGCTCAAAGATTTCTTTACATACAAAGATACAACCCAAGTTAATACAAACGTTTTAAAAATAAAATAAATTTACGATTACTTACTAACGGGTATTATTAACCATTAATCAATATTCTAGCCAACACAATCCGAATTTTATAGCATTTTTACTTATATGTATCACCGTACAGGTATGATATGAAAAACAATAATTTATAACATATCCTGTATATTATACCGAATATGTTATAAATTATTGTTAAGTTCATAATATATTTATAATTAATCCATGAATCTATATCTGTTCTCAACACAAAAACTGATTTGACCTCATCTATTTTAACCAAATATTCCCGACTCAATTTCAGCTTAAAACGTTTTATTTCATTATAAGGTATTTACATACTTTTAGAGCATTTGTAATTGACTCGAGAAAGTATTCACAGTTAAAGACAAAATATTTTCTTATCTGCTTTCCACAGAATTTGAAACCGAGATCTTAAAATTAATTTGGAAAACCGAACCGAAATTCATAGCTAGATAGTTGCAGTACAGCTACATACTAAACTAACAGTTTATAACAGGAAAACTATGACTAATTAGTTTGTGTATAAGCCAAGCAACAAGTCCACTTGACCGGGAATCGAACCCATTAGCTGCGGGCAATCCGGATTGGGCGGCCTCGTGGGCGAAGGACGGTTTAATCGAAATATTGTACGCACGGCGTTTGAAACGTAGCGTTTTTAACATTAGTCAACATATTTATATATTTAACGTCAAATATATTCAAGTCAAAGACAAACGTTCAAACATTTATGCAAAATTGATTCTTAAAGAACTCTTTTTGTACGTCAAAAATACCATCGCTTTGGAAATTGCCTCATTATATGTACAGAAAAAAAAACGAAGATATACATATATATAAAAATACGTACAGACTTACTTACTGACCGACTTACTATATCCGAGTCCTAAGTAAAAAAATGCATAGTGGTGTTTTAGATTACCGACTTTACGGGTTGGGGAATAGAGAGTTTATGTTTTTTGCTTTAAATATTTATTTATTTCCATTACTAGTGACATCAAAGAGTATATTATAGGTAATTATTCTTTTCGATGTTTCTCCTGGATTATCAAATGCTATTACCATTTTATCACTGAGCAAGGATCTACGCTTTGAATGAGAAGGGTTAGGCTACAGTAAAGAATGATGTCCAAGTGCTGATTATCTACACTTCTTTGAAAACTATAGAGAACTCTCAGGCAAAAGTTTCCTTATAATGTTTTTCTTAACGAGTAAAACAATATTTGAGCCTTGGGAAACGTGATCGAATAAGTATTTAACAGTTACCCTGCGGCTACAACACTGCTGTGTAATTCTGGGCGCGACGCTTGCAGCTCCTACACAACTGTGTTCTAGCGACTAATTTGTATGGATTACGGGCGAACATAAGTGCTGTTTTTACATCGGCACTACAAAATTGAGGGCGGAAATTACGTCTGTGTATTCGTAGTTGATACACAGCTAAAAAATGTAATATTTCAGTCATTTGTCGACGTATCTTCAGTGTAATCAAAATGGCTCGAGTTTAGGGCCGCCTTCCGCAATTCTGAGTCGACAATATATATCCGCGCCGCAGAAAGTGTTAAGGTCTTTCAGATCTGTAATTTAATTCCCTTTTAAGTGCTTAGGACCAGACCACGTAAAACGCCTTCAGTGTGGCAACACTGTTACTCCGTTAAACGCGCTGAATATTCTCCCAAGTACATACTCGTACTTGCATTGTTGATTCAACGCTTGCCCGATTTAAATACGCAACTATAAAAATATTTATCAATCGACGCCCAAATCAGGTAGCTGGAGGGCGTGCTAAGAACCTGTTCTTTATACGATTTGTTTATGTCAATTGTAAAGTTTCTGTTGTGGATACCAACATTTTTATAGTAAACGGGCATACCGTGGCTGTAAAATGATTTTTATATTTTAAACATTTGAAGCTGGAAACTATACTTCGATTTTTATTCTTATATAGCTGGAACTACTTAACATCAGGTGGTTTGCATGCTCGTTTGCTACTCTTCTCACTTAAAATAAGCATAAGACTGAACGGCTGAAGGAAAGTAGTCGCAGTCGTATGGACATTTGCAACATCAGATAAGTTCCAAGGATTGCGGGTGTGTAACGAATATTTTTGGCAGCATTTCCAATAAGCCCACGTCATAACCTGAAAAATTAAAACTAATATAATAACTCCAAATAAAATTGGTATCTCTCCTTAGTCTCCCGCAAATAGAACTTTACGCTAACTAAACACTAAGTCGTATCTCAAGTGAGACTGTGAGGACGGTATTCAAACTAGAACACAGCCGGTTGTGACTGTGCTGTTATAATACAGAAATAAATGAACTCAAAACCACCGGATTTGAACCACAGTGTAAACACTGCAGAGTAGATATTTAACACCTTCCCTGCGGAGTACAACAGTGCTGTGTATTGAGCAGCGCAACGCACTTGCGGCGCGTACACAAGTGTTGTACGTACAAATAAATATATATATATATATATACATATATTCACAGATATCTATTTTATTTTTACTATCCGTGTATCATATACGAATGCACAGACGCCATATCAACCTCCAGTCTTGAAGCGTCGACGTAAATACAGCACTTGTGTTCGCCCGTAATCAATACAGATGCGTACGAACACAGGTGTGT
The DNA here is from genome assembly GCA_018251015.1 of Phocides pigmalion okeechobee. Taxonomy (NCBI): domain Eukaryota; kingdom Metazoa; phylum Arthropoda; class Insecta; order Lepidoptera; family Hesperiidae; genus Phocides; species Phocides pigmalion. Next base: position 4,450 of record DWON01001845.1, read on the forward strand.
ACAAGCCGCAAGCGAGTTGCGACGCACTATATACAGCACTTGTGTATTCCGCAAGTTCTGTTCAGGTGTTTATGACAAATAAAACATAAATATTACGATCAGTAGCATTTATTAGACCCAAAGACACCAACACCAAGGAAATGTCCCAAGATAAATGTCAACACTTAGCATCATTGATAACGAAATAAGCGAATCTTCTTCGCAATAATCAACAAAGTAATTAATATACAGTAAAATTAAAAGATTACCAAATTAGTAGTATATTCAACTTACTAAAATAACGTACGAACATGATAATATAGATTCGAACTTATCCTTATAGCATAAAATACGGGGTAACTTATCGCACTTTTAATATTATAGAGACCTATTTACAAATTTCGGAATTTCTGAATATAAACATATTTCTATACATATTTTTAATTTATTTTTTACAGACCAGCTTATATTAAGTGGTAACTAAAACCCATAGAGGTCCATACAAGTATACAACATACATATGTATGTTACATGTATACAACAAATAAAACGGAAGTCATATTTGAACGTGAAAACTTGAGTTTTTTAGGTCTTCAGGCGGTTTTTAGGTCTTTATGATACTAAAGGTGCGATATATAAACTAAACGTTACATTACATAGTACAAACGCAATTACGTAGTATACGAATACTATTTGTTTGTTCAACAATAAAAATACAATATAAAGTTATTCATAAACAAAGATTCACAATTGTAACATGATGAAGTGACATGTGGCGATGCTAACGTCATTTTTCAATTTTCTCCAAAATATTTTTACGAAATGTAAGGAAAGTAATATTTACCAAAATATTCTTCAAAAACATTTTAGATAAATACATTTATGAAAAAATTATTTTGAGCATTTTTCATAATTAAAGAAAATACGCAATAATGTACAATTCCCATTTGGTTTTATTTATCTTTAAAAAAAAAACAATAAAGACAAAATAAATGAACGTATTCGAAAAATTATTAGAAAATAAATGAAAAATAAACTTTTTTGAGAAACTTGATTAAACATAGAATCTTTAAGTAAATACATTCAAATTATATTTTTTCAAAAATATGCATTTTGAATGTTTAATAAGTTATTTTACCTGGTAAAACCGTTTACATGTCACTTGATCTATATATATAATGTAGGCAATTTATTAACATTTGTATATATGGTCAGCATATAGTATATAGGTATCTAGTCTTTATTATGTAAAAAAATACAATCTCGTAGTTCAAAAAAATAATTGATTACAAAATATAAGTCTGAATTTTTAAGAAAATATCTATGAAAATGGCTATGGAATTGATACAGCTTTTACTCTATTATACCAAAAATAACTTCATAGTATAATCGGCTAACTTTATAAAATATGATTACAATTTCAAGGCAAACCTCGTCTTTAATAATAAAGTCAAAATTCAAAATATTATACAATATTTTATCTACAATTGTCTTGTAGAACATAATTGCATGCTTTCCGCTAAGGAAAGAATACTTAATAAGAAATTATTAACAATAAAGAGATTCTAAACTTTAGCAGTTATTAAGCAGCTTGCGAATATAAAAAACTTATTTAGTTTTTTTAACAAGAAATTAGTTTTGTATTTATAAAATATTTTTTATTTTTTATGATTTTGTTCCCGTATAGTATATTAGAGTAAATAACGCCATCTTTTGATGAAGCAAGGAACTATTATCTAACTACTACAAGTATTAATAGAATTGTTTCACTAGGTCGTATATCGAATCGTCTTACATTTATGACTATATTTTAATTAATTTAAAAGTACTAGAAAAGAAAGGCCTAGAAAAATAGCTAAGTAACGATTTGTTAAAGATTTAAATATAAATAAACAAATTACAATCGACTGACTGTGAACAAGTCGCATCAAAAAGCAAATTCTGTAAGTTAACGATTCATTTTTAATATATATTTATATTCACAGCATCAGTTTCTGTTCCAAGGCGGCCCATATGGGGTCCAGCGGGAGTTGCGGGGCGCTCGGCAGCCCCTCGTACCTGTACACGTTCCCGTCGGCGATAACAGATGGCGGTGTGTGACCGAACACCACGTAGTCTAGCGCCTCACTAGATGGCGCTGTGCGGCGCCGCCCCGACGCCGAGCGCAGGCTGCGCATCATCGCCGCAGACTTTGTACGCTCTGCAATTGTATTTATGCGTTTTTTTAGATTTTTTTAAAGCAGTTTAATATAAATGTTCACTTCGCAAAATGAGCACGTGACGCAAAACGAGTTTCGTGTAATGAGTTTTCACAGTAATTCGCAGGAGTATAATGTTATTATATTATACAGAGATATATTAAAAATATTTTTTATTAGCAAAACACACATTTTGTGATATGCTCATTTCGCAAATTGTTAATATTTCGAAGTGTTCATACTTAAAGTACTCATTTGGCGTCACATATATATTATGCGATGTGCACATTTGTTATCAAAGTCATGCATTATGTGAGAAGAGTAGCAAACGAGCATGCAAACCACCTGATGTTAAGTAGTCGGAACCCATAGATATACACATACAACCATATACAAGACTGAAATCGTATCTGAGCTCGAACATAGATGCGTTGCTACTCCTGAGGACTAAGATGACTGCCTCGCTTCAAAGTGTATCCGACAACCGCACCTCTCCAACCGAAACACAAGTAATGCTTCACGGCGGATTACGAGGCTGGCGGTGGGATTTCCCCCGCGGGAGTTAGGCGGGGCAGCGGCAGACAAAGCGGTACCGTCGGCGGTGGCGAGCGGGCAGTACTTGAGCGTGTGCGCGTGGTCGCCGCGCGCGCCGCAGCGCCGGCACACGAAGGCGCGCAGCACGGGGCACGCCACGCGCCCGGCCGCGCGCAGCGCGTGCGAGCGGTAGTACGCCGCGCGCTCGCCGTTGTTCTTGCAGAAGCGGCACTCCTGCTCCGCCCGCTCCGTCCGCTCCCCGCGCTCCTGCAGCCCACGCCGACAGATAGTACGATACAATATTAATACTGCATTGTAAAGTCTAAGTAAAGTTTATATTTTTTAAGTTTTTCTTCCCAGAGATGGTTGCAATATTTTTTTATTTTTATTTCTCGACAGGGATGTTTTTAAACATCATAACTTGCTATGAAGTAGGAAAGAAGTTCATTATTTTTGTATCAGTCTTAGTCATTAAAATATATTTCAAAACTACAAAATATGTTTAAGGTATAATAGAACGTTCACTTCACAAAATGTGCCCATTTTGCAAAATGCTCAGTCTGAGCAATGCACCTACACGAAATATTTGCTCATTCTGCGAAATGCTCATTTTGCAAAGTGCTCATTCTGAGAATTCCTCTTTTTGCGTCACGTGCGCGTATTGCTAAGTGTACATTCTACGTTAAACCCAAAAAAATGTTCAGATGCATCATGCCTCCAGCTTCCCCCCTCTGGCCCTGGCGCGGCTCAGCTCCAGCTCCCGCAGCAGGGGGTACAGCACGGCGTTGGGCAGCGAGCGCAGCACGCGCATCTGCTGCTCCGTGATGGCGTCCTGCGCCGCGCTGAGCTCCGACTGTTCTGCGACTAGAATGTTGGCGGTAACACTTTTTTATGTGAGAAGAGTAGCAAACGAGCGTGCAACTGGACTCGTAGCGGTCCTCTACAGTTCGGTTTGCATGCTCCTTCTTACCAAGAACGTGCAAGATGTAGAACGAGCTTCCCTCCGAGGTATTATTCCCTGAACGCGATACAAGGGGCTCTTCAAGAAAGGTGTTAAGAAAGCTCTCCTTCAAAGCCGGCGATGCATTGGCGATCCCACTGGTGTTGCAAATGTCCATAGCCGACGGTGACTGCTTTCCATCAGGTGGCCCGTCTGCTTTTCGTCAGGCTAAAATATGCATATAAAAAACCGCACCTCTCCAACTGAAACACGAGTAATGCTTTACGGCGTATTAAGAGGGCTATGCCACTGTTGTTTGGTTCTTGACTCTAGATTACCGCGCTTCTGATAATCAAGTCACAAGTAGATGTAAATGGGATATCAATAATTAATTTTTATTTAAAATTTCAGTTTCTGAGATATCTGTTTCACAAAATTTGGAAATTGTGCTTTTTCTTCCCCTAAATTTGAACCTAAGATATGAAAAATAAAAACAAAGTAAAAATGAAGATATTTAACACAACAAACTTTAGTAACATAAATTTTGTAGTATAAACTATCGCGATTGGAGTGAATTGAAGTGTCATTACTCGCTTTTTATTAGCTTGGGTTGTACCTATTTATGTAACGGATTCTTTGGGCATAATTTCGCCAATTTCCAGAAGTCTGATTAAATTGAAAGTTTGCACACGTATCAAGAACGGATGACAATGCAATAATATGAAATAATAAAAAATCCGACTAAAAAAGTATAAGTAAGAAATATACATATATTGGATTTTTTATAAAAGCGTGTTTTTTAGTTTTTTTTTTTAACTATTATTTATTTTGCTTTAAAAATATATATTCTGTTTAATTTAGACAGTCTTAAGGAAAAGTTTTGTACGTTTGACTTGTTTTTTTATTTTAATTTACACATAGATATTTATTTATGAACCTTCAGGCCTAGTAGGCGTCAAAATGTCTGCAGCATTGGCCGAGAGCCATGGTTGAGCGGACGGCAGTCGGACTACAGGCGAGCTGTCGGGCTCTGGCCAGGACTTCTGCCGCAAATACGCACTGGATGGACCCATGCCCGTTAGCCCTGGAACGATGATTATGCAATTTCACATTTAATGTAACTGTTTCGACGTTCTAGTGATACATAACGCAAATTATGGAGATTTTAAAGAATTGCCAACTTGGTAGAATAAAATACAAATGACATATAAGACAATCGACAACGAATACACACAGGTAATGTCCGCCTTCAATCTAGTAGTGCCGATGTAAACATAGCATTTGTGTTCGCCCGTAATCCATACAGATTTGTACGTACAAAACAGGTGTTTAGAAGCCGCAAGGAAAGTGTTAATGCATTGCTGTGGATTCAAAAGCAGGGTTTGTTAGCTATGTTCGATAAAATCTACAGCCATTTAAAAACAGTAAGTTCTTTCAGAAACAGTAGAATGCTTCCCAAAGCATCTTATAGACAGATGTAACACATTATAACCGTGAAAATGTATGGCAACAATTACATTTACCTCTTCGATTAGACAAAACATCGTCCTCGGGTTCATAAGGAGAATCGGAACCATTCATCCGGAATTCTTGCATCACGGCGTCCAGACCCTTGGCGGTACCTGTGGACACAACGATATGAACACTTTAACTGCGGGACGAAACTGTGGCGTTATGCGCATGCAGCTTGTACGTACAACACACCTATGTTGTACGTACATATCTGTATGGATTACGGGCGAAGTAAACATAGCATTTGTTGTGTTTACTTCGGCGCTACAAGACTGGGGGAGGAGACATTACGTCTGTGTATTCGTAGATAATATACAAAAGCTAAAAAATAATATATTTCAGTGAATTGTCTGCGCATCTTCAATTTAGAGAAATAAACTCCAGTTTAGTGCCGCCTCCCGCAGCGCTGACCCGATGGTTTATATAGCGCCGCAGTCTAAGTGTTAAGTTGATAATTTTATGTGAAATTTTAGAAGGTTTTTTTTCATTTTAGGTCAATTAAAGTCACCGAACCAAATAAACATGATACCGTACCTTCAATAAAGCTGGAAGATCTTGTCCTCGAAGGCAGATTTGGTTCTTGGAGCCTCGTTTGGAAAGCCGACCATGTATCCGATCCGCCCCATAGTGTGAACTATGCACAAAAACAATAATTATTTGTTTATTTTTTTATCTCTAAATATTACACTTGCGCGGTTGCTGGCTACACTTTGAAGTGAGGGGACCATCTTAGTCCTCAGGGGTAGCAACGTATCTACGTTGGACATCAAATAAGATTTCAGTCGTGTTTGTGGTCGTACGTACTATGTCTATGGGCTGCGACTACTTAACATCTGGTGATCTACATGCTCGCTTGCTACTCATACAAAACATCTGTCTGTCTGTCTGTTTGTTCTTGATAAACTCAAAAAGTACCGGACGGATTTTTCTTAGTTTTTAATAACTAGTAGAGTGATTCCTGATTAAAGTTTTGGTGCATAATAAGTTAAGTTTTTTTAATTGGGCGAGAAACATCAATAGTCAAATTCAATATAGTAATTCATTCGTCGTTCAAAATAGATGTTTCTAATTGTTAGTTTTTGCAACTAGGTAAAGACTGAATGCATGTTTGAAAGTAAAATTAATTGCAGAGATGTGGTACCTATGTAGTATCTGTTCTAAATGTCAATAGGTACCTACACTACAGTCATGTTGTAGTCATCATATCTCTTTTCGTGGAAGTAATAGATTAAATCGTACTAATGTAATTAATGCGAAAATGTCCATTTACAGTTTTCAGATCAAAACGGCTAAGCCGATTTTCATGAATTGTAACATACAATTAAATATACTCGTACATAGATTAGAGAAACGGATATCGTTGTAACAACAAATCTTGAAGGGGCCGGCATAGATTTAGTTTAGTATTTGCTACAAGGAAATGTTTTTTTTTAAGTTGTGGATAATTTTCCTTTTTAATTGGTTTATATTATTGCCTTAATGAGCAATAGAAAAGGGCAGTTGGAATTGTAACCCTAAGGGACTAAAACAGTTTGAAAGATGAAATTTTTAAATATTAACAGCAAAGACGCGGACATAATCTAATGAATAATAAAGCTAACGAATTAAAACTACAACAGATAATAAAGTAGGTATATATGGTACAAGCGAATCTAGGTTTAAACTATTTATTTGGAACTCGAGTTAAAATGTAGGTAGATCGTAATTTTCATCATTTTTATTCTTTACAAACAAGCAGTCGTACCGTTCCTACATTTTTATAGTTATAAAATACATATTGCAATAGATAGATACAAAATGAGTTCTAAAATAATAAAAAAAGCTTACTTTTTCCAAACTGCTGCTGCCACTCCCACTACCATAATCACTATTATTATCATTAAGTCCCATTATAAAATAAAATAATTTCGTGTGACACCTTCGACGCGTGACGTAAAAATAAATGGAACAAAAAGATCCAGTTCGAACTGAACCCGGAATTACGCGCCTCCTATTGGTCGATTGTTAAAAAACAATGATGACGTCTGCGCAGGTGGCCGACGAAATAACAATTCTATTGCAGTGACAAACAATTTACGCACTTGAACCTAATCAAGTAAGATTTAAGGTTTGTTTTACAAAATTGCATTAGGTTAAGTTATACTCAGACTGGGTTTGTTTGTGGTGCAGGACACGTTAATATAAATATCACATTAATAAAATATCATACTACTTGCCAGGTACCTTAAATAAATGAATATTAGAACTGAGTGTAATTTGAACAAACCAAAAAACTTTGATACAAGTAAGTAAATAAGACTATTGCTTATAATGCATTATAAGCAATAGTCTTATTTACTTATAACTTATAAGTTCGCCTATTGTATACTAAGTTGTGAAATTTTGTAAATGTCTGTATCCTATTTCATGGTATGCAATGAAGTATATTCTATTCTATTCTATATTTTTAAACAAGTAGTCCTGGCGTTATAGCTTCTAATTAAGAAATAAAAATTAGTGCACGGATACCGTTTGCAATAAAATTTAAGTTTTGAAATATTTTAAAATAATGGAACTCGCTCCAGCTGTAGAAGTATAAGAATACAGTTAAAATACTCATCATTCTATATACTTTTAATAAATAATTATGTTTTATTTTCGTATACATATAATTAGGTCAAAGAAGACAATTACTCGTAAATAAATTAATAAACATAATATAAAACGTAGAGCCTATGTATGAATAAATAGCGAGGGATAATTTAAAAATCATTTTCCATAAATACATATAGCAATTACGATCATTTGAAATTAAATTAAGAAACTAACCTTTCTTATTATAAATGTTGTACCTATAAACTTGTTGCAATGGACATCGTAGGCATCATTATTGGAAAATAATATTCGTTGGCACTCGCCTCAGTCTGCATATAGCTTTATTTTAAAAATGTTAAGTGGGTACCTGTCTAAACAATTCCGAGCAAGAGTTGTTACTAAGAATTGAATCTTAGATGATCAAGTACAATGGAGAGCACTGTCATGGTAGACATTTGTATAAGCCTACTTCCTTATAAGTAATAACGATTTTAGTTGCGTAAATGGACCTATACAAAAATTTTGGTGATAATTCAATTTTAACACTTTCCCTGCCGCGTACAGCACAGCTGTGTATTGCGCAGTGCAGCGCGCTTATGGCTTGTACATACCTGTGTTGTACGTACAAATCTGTATGGATGACGTGCGAACAAAAGTGCTGTGTATACGTCGATACTACAAGACTGGTGGCGGACATTAGGTCTATGTATTCGTAGATGATATACAGATGCTAAAAAATACAATATTTCAATAATTTGTCGGCGTATCTTCAGTCTAATCAAATAAGCTCCAGCTTAGGGCCAGCTCCTGCAACGCTGACCCGATCTTATATGTAAGCGCCGCAGTCAGTGTTAATATATTAATTTAACCCGTGGGTTTAAATTAGCCCATTATCGTATACTGGAGGAGGGGAATTAAGATGGTCCACTTAAGTTCCTTTAGCATTGGCATTTATTTATATATCATTTCGCTCATTTGGTGCAACATTAACATATTTTTTTTCAGGTGGTAGAGACGTTAGAGCTCGCCCGGGGCGGCACCACCGCCACCCTCATAGCCCGCCTTAAAGCAACATGTTCTTCATGGATTGTGTTTCGGTTGGGGAGGTGTGGTTGCTGGATGCATATTATTAGAGGCGACTATGTTAGCCCTCAAGAGTAGGAACGCATCCGCATCCATCCTTAAACAGAACTTAGTGTTCTGTTTGAGATTGGAAGTGGTTGTCCATGGGCTGCAGTAATCACTTAACGTCAGATGACGTGCATGCCTGTTTCTTACTCTTTCATAATAAAAAAAAATTGTCTTACAACTAAATTGAGTGAAATATAACAAACTTACACTTTAAATATCGTTTGTTGTTGAGTAATAAATAAGGGTGCAAACTAATGTTCGGCATATTTTTGTAAGGAGGCAAGGGTCTAACACGGTAAATCAAGACAAACATAGTTTTTTTATACGAGAAGCGTAGCAAACGAGCATGCAAACCACCTGATGTTAAGTAGTCGCAACCCATAGACATCCACGTACAACCACAAACACAACCGAAATCCTGTCTGCGCTCGAATATAGATGCATTGCTAGTCCTGAGGACTAAGATGATCGCTTCGCCTCAAAGTGTAGCCGGCGCTTACGGTACCTCCCCGGCCGAACTATAGTTCTCCCGCCTTATAAATGTCACTTTATTTAAATTGATTTCCTGCAAAATTAGAAATGTTACACTTATGACAATGTTGCAACAAATTGGCAATTTGTAGGTAGATACACTGCCAGTTATTCCGTAGTTCTATTAACTGAGACAGGCCTTAAGATTTTAGGCTTTTTCTGCGTGATATTTGGGCAGTCAGTGGTACCTAAATCTTTGCGTTTGTTTGAATTTTTCAACCCGCCTGTCTCATAACTTATTGTTAGTACGTCCGTGTAAGTGCCTTATTGTGTTTCGACTCTTTGGTAGAAAGTGTCTACTCAAGTATATTTAAGAGCTTGTATTATATACAATAACAATTTACTTAACAATCAATTATCGCCTGAATTGTTTACTAAGTAACGTACAGATGTATTTTAGTAATTCAATCGTCATCGAAATGCCGCTTTGTAATTTGATGCAAATATGTACTCGTAGTAACACCATGTTAACAATAGTCGCCTGTGCGCAATTCGAAGGACCTTATAGTGGCTTAGAGTAATAACATGTGGTGGTTTAGATGTACTCAGTTCTGGTACCTACTATAAGAAATGAGTGTGCCAGGTTGATTATTCAACGTCTGGATGTTTTTTATTTTTCTGTTTAAATTAATATATATGTATTTTAGAACACATAATAAATATAATAATTATTAATAAAAAGAAAAGTACGTGAAAAATATAAACAGTGTAAAATATGATGTTATGAACGACTATAAACCTTTGAGAACAAGATTTTACACATATTTATTACCATTAATTAAAAACTAATTTAGTTGGCGTAATATACCAAAAAACGGCCATCTATGTGTAATGTTCAGAACAAACTAGTTTCCTATTCATATGAAGGATTATACATAGTAGTACATAGATGTCATTATACACAATTATGTCGCAATAAACAATAAATTAGTAGTTGAACTCTGTGACTATACTTTGACTTGCAAACGTATTAAAATACACTAAATTCTTATAAGTAAGCAATCCTAAGTCTGTAAATTCTTAGACGGAAATCTATTAATTATAAATTTAAATACGTGTAGTATTGTAACAACGCCGTCTATACGTAGTATTAAAAACTAAATAGTTAACTATTGATTTAGGTAAAACTCCTTGTATGTCGTTAGATGGCGTTGCACAAAATTGTACTGCAAATTTAGACATCTGACCCAATATACTTTATTAACATTGTACTTCGAATTATAAAAAATTATCAGCATGATTTGTGCGCAAAGAAAAATCTGAACAGACACTCAGACTTAGGGTTTCGAATATCATCACATGTCTATGTTATAATAATAAGTTCAGTAATATTGCATTTAGAATTATTTTTATGTCAAAAGCCATGAAAGTAAGGAATAAGTGATGAAAACAGAAAACTGTGGATTTCATTAAAATAAAACGAGCAATTTAGCACATATTGTTTATTACAGCCTCGTTTCAATAACGTGTAGGATCTCTGTCAAATACTGATTGATTTACAACAAGATGCATGTAAACAGCTATTAACTATTAACCACTAATTGCAATACATCAACATGGCAACATTTTGCTCACAAAGTGTGTCCTTTTGCAAATCTGTAAAAAATCACGGGAATTGTGGAAATTGTTAAAAAGTAGTTGAAATATTTAATTTTCACGCACGAAATGATACTGAATATTTTCTGTGGAACCTGCCACCGACTGCCATTTTGAGAAACATCTAATTTGTCATCCAGTAACGAAGCACGCATCAATCAACAGATAAAATGGTTACAATCAAAAGTATATAGTAAATGAATTGCCAAGTTATATATTCTATGAAATATTTGAATTCTCAACAGACAGAACTGCCATCTCAGCTAGGATAAAGCATTGTCACAGACAACATTGCTTAGAAATCAAATATCTCTGAAAATACATTATGTGAAATTGAAATACTGAATACTTATTTTTGTAACTTGTTATTTCATTGATTCAATTGTTTCATTACTGACCTTCGAAATAGTTTTTCAACATGGCTAACATTAATCAGATATAAACGTTTCTCGGCTACGTTGAAATATGAGCAAAATGTCACCATATTGTATTTAATGCGTAAAAAAAGCTTACACAGTTGATTGCAACATCTTGATTACCTGATATCCATTGATATGAAACTTGCCCACAACGAAACAAAGATATAAAACTTAAGTTACTCACATTAACATCTGCCACACCACCGTCCACCGGTCAACGGTTTCAATCACAGGTAAATTGATGTAACCATCAGATAATAAATCCAGTAATAGGGAACAAATGATTAATTACTATGCAACTACTTGTGCCGAAGAAAATAATATGTCGAAGACTGTTTAGAAATTCAACTATCACATCGCACTTGCAATAATATATTAATACATCTACAATAAATGTTAATACATGTTTATAATGCCTAGCTTTTTGTAAGATTATACCTTATATTATACCAAATGGAAAAATGGTCAAGCACTGGATTTCATAGAGACAAGACGTTCAATATTGTTAACAAATTAAATTTACAATTTAATTCAAACATGTCATCAATATTCTTGTTTCTGTAAAATTCACAAAATGTGTCAATATATTGCAGCATGAGCGACAGTAGCTTACAAAAATCTTACTTATTGTCTTATTTATGTAGTTCATTCAGAAGATGGAGATAACATTTGTTACACAAAAATCTGATAACATTTAATATACAAATATGACAGGTAAACATAAAAGATAACTAATAATAATAGACATTTTTTTGAAGAAGCGTTGATAAGTGTGTATAGTGGATTGAAGTGGTCATTGAAGACCAAGGTTAATAGTGACTAACTCTATATAGAACTAGTCTGATATGAAGTTAAGTTAGTAATGTACAATGAAACTAGTGAAGGCCTAAAACCATCCCTTCACATTGTAGTGATGCTTACGAAATAAAACCTCTTCATAATACTTTGGGCCAGAGCTGGCAGTCATATTAAATATTGTACATTTATGAGTTCAGAGAGATTGGTCAGCGCACCCCCTGACAATGTCAATAATGTTGGAATGTAACAAGATAGAAGATATGTTGATTACATACAATCAACAATCATAATTTGGTATCCTTATTCAATTTTGGTCCTAAAATAATTACAATTTAAACATCGTGAGTTAGATACTACTTTTGAACCCAAATCGAATTGGACAAATTAAGGATGGCGGATCGACCTCATGACCTCATATTGGTTAGCTAACTACCATCTTCAGAACTCTCAGAATATGATCATAAATGTAAAAACATAAACACTTCTAAAATTAAACAGTCTCCAACGTATTACTTTCTCCAAGGATTCATATGCCATCCTAGTTGGCATCTCCGAAGTACTCTTTGGCAGCCTTGGTGTCTGGCTTGATGGTCTTGGAGCCGGGCTGCCAGTTAGCTGGGCACACCTCTCCGTACTTGTCGGTGTACTGGAATGCTTGTACCAGTCTCAGGGTCTCCTCCACTGATCTGTAATTGATAAAATTTCATTGCCGTTAGCAGTTTTTTGTGAGGAGAGTAGCAAACAAGCATGCAAAGCACCTGATGGTAAGTAGTGGCAGCCCATAGGCATCCACTTACAACCACAAACACAAATGAAATCCTATCTGAGCTCGAATGTGTATATTTTGCTACTCCTGAGGACTAAGATGTGCCGAATTTAAAATGTAGCCGGCAATTACGCAAACTTACTAAGAACTAAGACTTGAATTACAATGTTGACTTTAAGGGTAGAACATTTTAACAATCACTCGAATTTAAAATCCCCAATTGCATGTTCGCTAGTTAATTACATTGTATTTTAAAAAATCTAGGATAGAAACAAATATATGACAACATTTCCTATTCCAAAAACTGGGAAAAATCAAAAAATTGAGACTCAAATGAACGATCCCGCTGCAACTAGTTACATAATAAAAGTGTTAATTCATATACAATACACAGACCTTCCATCAAAGTACTAATAGGCTCAAATTAGTTAAAGGACATATCAGTCAGTGACACTAGATTAATTATCAACTTGTCACAATACTTGATAATACTATCAATTCGATAAAGTTTGAACGATACAGTGATTGTAACACGCATGATGTCTGCATGGTAATGATAAAACGGGCTGGTTATCACACGTCGCGACTGATAATGATAAATCGATTGTAATCGTCCCAAACAGATATTATTAGAAACTAGTTGCAGCCCGCGACTTCGTCCACATTGGCTTCAATTTTCGGATCAATCCAGATTTTCTAACAGCAAAACTTGTTAATTGCCCGCATTGGTAAGTTTTAAATTGACGTAACTTTTTTATTTAGTGGATCTACACTAAAATAAAACTAACATTACACATTATGTATGTAAAAGTTACATTCTTTGCAATTCTTTGGTCAATTACTAAGATAATGTAAGATACAAAAGGTCTGAGCCTGACGAAATGATTGGAATGACATTTAATATTCAAACAATATGCCTACTTTCTGGTTTATTTGTACACATATCACAAAAAACATGTTTTCACAGAGCCAGTAATATCAGTTCAATTGTAACCGTACAATATATTTGTGTCATAACTATTAATAGTATTCCTTCTATCTTTGTTACACAAACAAACAAACAAACACACACACACGTCACGCGCGCGCAATCCCATACACACTGTGCACTCTCATACACACTGCGCCCTTTCATACACACGCGTACACGCACTCATATGCACACATTCCCGCACTCACGCACGTGCAAAATCACACACGTGCGTGCTGTTGCACACACTAAGGCCCGCACAACTCACCGTCCGACGGGCAGGTCGTTGACGGTGATCTGGCGCAGGTTCTGCTTGTCGTCGATGATGAAGAGGCCGCGGAAGGGGACGCCGGTCTCGTCGTCGAGCACGCCGTAGTCGCGCGCGATGCGGTGCGACTTGTCCGAGATTATCGGGATGTTCATCGGCCCGAGACCGCCTGCACGACCATTGGAAACGCATTAATTGACAGTACAAAACGACGCTTTCCACCGTCTGGACGCTTAGATCTTTCAGACTATGCAACGGATTTTAATGAGTCTTTCATCTAGACAGAGAGATTAAATTGAATATCATCGCGAAATTTATACATTTTACTGTGTACACTAGTAAGATGTTTCGTTTTGGGAAAGAGGCAGCGAAAGAAACAGAAAAATCCTTTCAGCGATTAAGAGGCTGCGAAAGATTTATTTCTTTCGGCGATTAAGAAGACTTCCTATCACCGCCTTGTCCAAAACGAAAAACCTAACGAGTCAGTGGCAGGTTACTGACCATCAAAAAGAGTACAAGTAATGCTTTACGGCAGTTTATGAGGGCGGCGGTGGTACCTCCCAGGTCAAACTATAGTTCTCCCTTCAGCATCATATGTACATTTAAAAAACATCATCGCGGAATTTATACATTTTACGATGTAACGATATAAATACAAATTGTGAGTAACCATTAAATAGTAAAATCGTTGGTAGATAATTAAGCTGCAAATAGAATTCTGCAAAGAATCTACTTTGAGTGAAATATATTTGTTTCGGGAACCTCACCCTGTTTGCGTGGAGTGTTGATCCAGGCGAGATGGGTGAAGTGGGAGTCTGTGGAAGCGGCGATGATCTCGCAGCCAATCTTGCGGAAGTCGTCAGCGCGCTCGGAGAAGGCGATGATCTCGGTGGGGCATACAAAAGTGCTGTGGAGAACATATTACATTCCATTACATAACAACACGCCTCTACATGCCGCTAGTTGCCTTTAAACAGTCGATAAGGGATGGTCTCCCCTAGTTCCCATAAATTATCACGTGACATTTTTCAAAATACCCATTTTCTGTGTTAAACTGTCCTTGATTACTTTACATATATACATATAATACAAGCTGCTAACAACGACCTCGTTCCCCTAAGCTTAAATTTACGGATTTTTCCAGATTTTGTAATAGCAAAAAAAAAAATCAATTTACACCGGTAACTTTCAAATTGATATTTTTTTATATATATATGGCCAGAACGAAACAAAACGAACACAACATAAATGAAGCTTACAATACATTTAGTACAAACAGCACCGAAATTGGTTAAGCCATATTTGAGATTAGCGTGCACAAACATAGACAAACAGAAAAAAAATTGAAACTATTGTTTCGGGTTTTATTGCGTTAATAAAAGTCCTTAATAATAGTTTTTCCATATATCTTCCAGCTGCAAACAGCGATCTGTTACAATTTTATTATATGTATAGTTATCAATATTTATTTCATTTCGTATTGAAATTAACCCGTATTTCGTATTGAATTAACCGTGAAATACAGTATAGCGAGAAGAATTGAAGGCAACGGTAAGATAAACCTTACATCTACATTTAAATAGTCTCACGCAAGCTGTAAAAACGCTTCAATGGCATATCCTAATATTCCTAATTTCACGGCTGAATCACAAGGCGTGACACTTAGAAGATAAAATGTTTAGATTAGATATATTTTTACGATAGCATTTAATTAATTGTTAGAAGTTGTAAAAATATATCTTACATTAAGTTATAATAAGTTTATGGCTATCGTATATGTCAATTTATATATATTTTTCAGTGTGATATGACGTAATTATTTTAGCACCATTTGTTATATGTTCTTTATAATTTTTTACTATTTAAATACATAATATGATATACGGAAGAAATTAAAGGTTTATACTTAATTACAATAATTTCAAAATATTTATAGAAATCATTTACACAGCTAATTAACGTAAACATAACACTAATGAATACCCTAAAACGAATGATAGTAAAAACTTAACCTAAACAACTTAAATCGCAAGTCCATGTCCATGCAGCATGACGCCAAAAACGCTGGTCACATTCTCGCACTGAATAGCGATCGCAATACTCTGCGACATATGGACCCAGCTCTCTTGTCAGCAGCGTCGATTAAATGTTGGGCTAATTGTATCGATATTATGTTGTATTTCTAAATTTATATTTGCCTTGTCGTATTCTTAGCGTTTACCTGAGAGAATAACACTTAGCAACGAAACGAGCTATAACCAACCGGTTATAAGTGGTTATTAGCAATTACGGTTAAGCTACCCTTCTGACCTTAAACTGATCTTTGATTCTGTTTGAGACTGGATGAATCTACGGGCTAAAGCGGTCGCTGAAATCTAGCGAACTGCCTTTTCTCTACTACTTTTTCTGATAAAACTTACTGATGCTTTTATGATTAAAAGACGAAGATACTCACAAATCCAGGGGGTAGAAGAATAGCACGACGTATTTCCCCTTGTAGTCAGAGAGGGAGATGTCCTTGAACTCGCCGTTCACCACCGCGGTGGTCTTGAACTGGGGCGCGGGCTTGGTCAGCTGCAGAGGCATCTTGTTGAAACTGGAAATGGTACATTAACGTCAAAATCATTGCATTGCGGGCGTGACGTCGTGACTCTAACGGGCGCTTATTGCGTTCACGACAAGGTATGATAGGGAAGTTGTTCGAAAATTTATTATTATATCATATGATTTTAAACTAATATTATTGCGGTATTTATACATTTGACTTTGTACCGGGTACTCACGATAATTTTTGATTGCAATAATTCGAACCAGTTGCATGGCTCGTAGGCACGGTGAAACTCGTGAAACGTAACTTTCATATTGCAAAATAAACAATGGTATAGAGCTAGTTTTGCTAAGGAGATAAATTATTCAAACTTCTTAACAAAATAAATTCGTACTTTTACTTCAAACATCGCGTCAAAATTTAATTCTTGTTTCTGTAAAATGTAAATATTGCAATATATTGTGACATGAGCGATGTATTGCTGTAAGTGAGAATTTTACGCCTCACTTTTGTTGAGTCTAAACTAACAGTTTCTATATATATAGAGCAGTTTCAATCTTCTTGTAGGTATAAAATAAGTCAAAGGAAATAAAACTAGAAGTGTCTCATTTTCTCTTCAGATGTAACATTCGGTGCATATAAATATTTTCATTATTACATAAACAACCCACACAGCATCTAGAATCTTTAAAATAATATCAATATTTTGTTCATGAATATTAAAAAAACAAGATAATTAATGTTATCACCAAGTTCGTATGGAGTCAAAAGTCGAGTTTACATTTGTTTTGAAGAGTTTTGTAACTTATCTGGTAACTATCAATGGTGGATGACTAGTTAATATTCTAGTTAAGATAATGTGCTACATCTTACCCTTATTTTTTATATATTAATTAGTTTGTATAAATTAGCCGAGCGAAAATGAAACTTTGTCACGAGAGAAAAAGCCTTTTCAAGGCACTCGGTATCGGGTTATGCGAGACATTAATCTACTAAAAAAAACGGGTGCTTCCTCCTGGCTGTCTGCCACTATTTAGATACATCTGAATTAAAAACTGTCATTTTTACAATATTTTGCAAAAAAATCCGCAGTTAAAGCAGTTCTTGGGGTTCAGTTAGAGAAGCGCAGTTCGTTAGCCACACTCACAAGCGAGGCGAATATTTCAGTCCACAGGGGTAAACGCAAATGTTTACGACGTAAATCGGGACTTAACGCTTTCCCTGCGGCTACAAGTCTGCCAATTTCTGGGCGCCACGCGCTTGAAGCTTGCTTGTCTTCAACACTTGTGTTGTACGGACAAAAGTGCTGTTTTTACGTCGGGGCTACAAGACTGGGTGCGGACATTACGTCTGTATATTCATAGATGATACACAAATGCTAAAAAATACATATTTTAGTTAATTGTCTGCGCGTCTTCAATCTAGAGAAAAAGCTCCAGTTTAGTGCCGCCTCCCAGAATACTGACTCGTTCATATATATATATATCCACGCCTCACTCAGTCAGTGTTAAGTACTATT
>DWON01001846.1:0-22730 GCA_018251015.1 Phocides pigmalion okeechobee
AACATGTTGCTTTACGGCAGGTTATGAGGGTGGCGGTGGTGCCGCCCCGGGCGAGCTCTAACGGCTCTACCACCTTTGAAATGCTATATTCTTTTCGTATCACAAATTATTAAATGCAAATTATTAAAAATGCAAATTTCCATTTAGTTTAAATATATGATCAAGTCTTTCTTTTACATAATATGTAACACTTTATTAGAGGATTAGTTATTGAAATCAGGTGCGATAAAAGATTTAAGACCTCATCCAGATAGACGAATTAGATTCTAATTGAGGCGATGTATTGGCGCCTAGCATCTTAACATGGCTTCGTGGCCCCTTTAGATACTTCTAGACTATACCACAATCATAAAATATAAAAGTCCAACCTCAAGAAATCCCTGGAAGACGCTAGCTTCTTCAGCAAACTGGATTTAGTGCTGGTTGTGAGGTACAAAGGCAGCCCGTCTCCCGGTGGCTGGAGCTTGAGCCCTGAACTGGTCCTGCTGAGCTCGCCCACAGCCGTGATGTAGGAACCGTCGCGGAGCATCTCCTCCATGGACTGCAGGCCGCGCTGCTTCACGCCAGAGAAGAAACCCCACACGTGGTCTATTACTCCGGGCGACATCGGCTCAAATTTATCCGATATCACATCCATGTCTATTAAGAACAGAATATTTCATTTGAGGTTTTTGTAAGGAAGTATACACACATCTGCACACCTAGTGTTTAACGGTCATTGCAGTTTACTTACATCAGTTTGAATAGCAACATAAAATATTAAAGATATCAATAAAAAAAAACACCTGTAAATTATACTTAAAATATTATGGGTATAACTTATATGTAGATATTTATTTAAATGTAACATATATATATACACTATATATATGTTACATATATATATATATAGAGAGAGAGAGAGAGAAATTTACAGTTTCTCAAGTATATATGTAGAACAAATTGATATTAGTAATCAACATTAAAAACTGTTTATATAAGTACAATAAAACAAATTGTATTATAATCAAATAGACTACAGAGTAACCCATAATCTTCATATTAAGGGCTTTATCTACAAAGAATATTGGCTTGTTGGTAATCAGTCTTATACATAACAGTCATGACATTCATATGACATTCGAATAGACCCTGTGCTAAATATGTTCAGGTGTACTAATTTTATATGCACTCACCTAACAGTTCAGCAGCCAATGCATCAATCACCTCAATGCTGTAGTTGCCATTAGTTAGGACAAACGGTGTTGAGTTGTACACTTCATTAACAGTCCGTGTCTGGTCCGACCAAAAGCCTGCAGATGTTCTGGCTACCACATGCTCTTTAATCGTCAACCTGAAAATTATTTTTACAATAAGTTAATATTTGGAAAGATATTAAACAATAATGTGAAACATACTCCAAACATATTCTTGCTACTTTCTTTTTTTATACAATACACTTTACCGTGCAAAAAGCATCAACATATACATATTTAAGAATAAATTATATTAATATTATTGTGCATGACAGTTATCAAAGATTTTTGGGTTAACCCAATTCAATCAAACCACTATATTATAAAATAAACTAATAACAATCGAACCTCTTTTCCTTATATGTAACTCCATACAAATTACATTACATATTTTTAAATATATTATGTATTTATATTTATAGGATGTACTTATAATTATATATATATATAAATATATTTTTAATTGTGACAGAGTAAGAAACGGGCATGCAGGCCACTTGATGTTAAGTGGTCACTGCAGCCCATGGACAACCATATGCAAACTCAAATAGAACAGAAGTTCTATTTAAGGATGGATGCGGATGTGTTCCTACTCTTGAAGACTAAGATGGTCGCCTCCAATAATGTATATCGGGCTATAATATAGTTTATAACTATATATAGTTATAAAACCTATTTTTGTTTGAATAGTATTTTCATATAAGAAATTGGGAACAACCTTTGAATTACACCAGTGACGGACTGATTAGTGCTACTTCTAATGGGGTTGCCGAGTGGTTTGATGAGGCCTCTTATCACAACAAACGGGATCACATTGTTGGGATACTTGCTGATCTCCTTGTTCAGTGTTGAGTCTATATCCAGAACTGGTGCCGTCTAAAATGTATTATGTTATTATATTGTAAACATTGCTTGTACAAGTTACATTGAAGCACATAACAAACCGTTGCCATAATAAGATTGGTTACAGTTACCAAAGGGCTACAACACAATTCCAATTTTTCAACATACATATTTGCTGCTTCATAATATGCTAGGTCAGTTTGGTTGAAGAGGTTCAGTGGCTAACAAGAGAGGCAACTGTCTGTCTCAACCCTCAAGAATAGCAATTTATGTATGCCCAACATTGTTTGTTTTAAGCCTTGTTTAAAGTTTAATGTACAGAAAAAATTAACACTCACTGCGACTGTCATATATTATATCAAATCAGCGCTGCGGGCAGCACTAAATTGGAGCTATTTTCTCTAGACTGGACATCTCTGACAATTTACAGAAATATTGTATTATTACCATTCCTGTTGCATCTACATATATACAAATGTTTCTGCCTGCAGTCTTGTAACGCCGAAGTAAATACAGCACTTGTGTTTGGCCATAATTCTTACAGATTTGTATTAATGCAACAGGTGTACAAGCTAGATGTGCGTTACACCAAGTAATACACAGCAGATGAGTTTTGCACAGGAAACGTTATCTAAAGATCATCTGCATACTCATAGTTACTTTTCAAAGAAAATTAAACATAAAAAAATATATTATATATATTTATCAAAACTAATCAATTATATTATTATACTATCTGCAATGTTATGCTATTTATAATTAAATTAAAATTAAAATTAGAATAAGTACAGTATTTTCCTAATTTTTATATGTTAAGACAGTAAAAATTAAATGAAGTGTGAATTATTCCATTAATATGAAACAACTATTTTCACTAACATTGCTGTTATTTCTAAACGGCAGTCATAATACACAGACTTGGTAACTTTCCACCCGAACACGGTACCCAAACTGTTATTATTTTAATAATAATTCAATTTCAGCTATAACTGTACTTAGTGACACATAGAGTTTGACGATTAATAATAGAAGTCAGAGAGATAAGTTGAAAGTGTATCCAGTGTTACAATAAAAACCCTAAGAAATTATGAAAAAAATAAGAGGAAGGTGAGCACTATATTACGTACCTGCAGAGCATTTAAAACATGTTTACATTTGCTCAGCTGTTTCACACAGAAACCCAGCAGTAGCGAATCGAGCCCAAGAATTATAGTTTCACCGATTATCTCTCCGAAGAAATCCATTTCTAATGGATTTGTAATCACAATCCTAATTTGTCCTTATTCCCGTACAATTTCTAAAATATTATCTCATTTTCTAATTATAATTACCTAATATTTAGAATTCGAAAAATAACCTACTGAGATTGACAGTTGACAAACAAGTGACATGACATTTTCATTGTACCCAATGACATTATTATTTTTAATTTGAAGTCCTTTTGCAGATAAAGATTATATGTGCTATTCAACTAAAATAACTAAGACTATTTATTTGCAACTAAGAAGTTATTTCCTGTAAAAGTTATGATTTCGCTATATATAATTAAGGATTTACACTTACAAGAATACGATAGATTCTAGACAGAACTAAAACACACCAGAGTAGCTTGGTGGAGCATGCATTCTTCAGTTGTAAAGTGTCAGTCACTCACCGTCAAAAAGGATTGCAATATTCTATTGACATTAGGAACGGTATTAAAAATGGTAGACACATATATTTACAATTTTTTATTATATTTTTTACAATGTTTTACTTGCAACACTATATTCAAAAGTCAGCACGCACTGCCCGTGCAAAAAAGAACTTAATTCCTTCTTCTCCGAACTCGAGAGATTCTCCAAGCATTAGGTTCCTCGTACTTGTTGTACAGGGGTTCAAGTCGTTGGTTCTTTTTAAATTTGGAAAGCTTGGTGGGGTCGGAGAACTTGAAGAAGGCAGGCGCAAATTCCACTAGCCATTTTGGATCGATTGTTGTCACTTCACGCATATATTCCTTCGTTGTCTGTACCAGCTCATGATAGATTACCCTATAAAAAAATAGGTTAATTTTAGTATCCTTACATGTAAGTGAATCATTATTTTTTTGATTTTGATGATGAATAAAAATATTTGGAATATATTGTATGTTCATTACATATTTAATAGTTTTTCTTGATGCTCCTAAAAGTTCACCAAATAGTACTAATTGCCGACTTAATGGCAGTGTGTTATAATATGGCCAAAATCTTCGCGTTATAATGCAAATCTCAACTCATCAGAAGAACATTAATGAGTAAATTAGTAAAGTCTACTTTGATCAATCTTACCATTCTGGTTGTCTGTTGAAGAGGGCGCTGGAAGGGTGGATGTAGACCACCTGGCTGTCCACAAGGGTACGGTATCCCTCTTGAGGGTCCTTCTTGGCCGCATTACGGAAAAAGCCTGAGCAAATAGTCTTCTGAATACGGACTGTATTTTTTCCGGCCGAGACCACGTCCAATTTATGCCTATAACATACCATATTTAAGTAAGTACATATTTTCCGATAAACAGATGAACATAAAAAAAAAACGGATTAGACATTTTTAATTTATTATGTACTTTGAATAGAATACTGCAATGTATAATGTATTTTACTTATAAGAAAATGAAGCAAAAAAAAAAACATTTATCAACGTAAAAATTATCAATGCCTTTAATTGATTGTTATGTACCAAAATTTGATTTACTGAACTTCATTAATTCTATCGAATAAATGTGTTTAACTCTAGTACAATTTATATCACTACAGGTAAGTGTAAGTTAGTCATTTTAGGTAGCTTAGTGTAAGCTTCGCAATGAATGGAAACACTCACCTATCCATTATACCCAAGAGCTGTTTCCTAACATCCTGTGCCCGCTTCAACGTGCGTATTTGCACGAAGTTTTCGTAGCACCACGCATTCGAGAACTTGTTATTCCTCCAGCTGTTGTATACTGCTAGCAGAGTTAAGTGATCTCCTTCTGGCTGGTTGAACTTAGCTTTCTTCTGGTCTGCCAAAGCTTGCTTGTCCTTGGGCCGGTAGAACACGTTTTGAACGCTCAGCATCGAGACGATAGTTAGGATCTCGTCCGAACACTGGAGTGCTACTGACATGATGAGGATCTTCGATAGATTCGGTTCCAGCGGGAACTCTGCCATCTGAGAATACATTAGGGTTCGAATTTTCATGAGATAAATAAAAGAAAATGAGGAATCGAATTAAATATGTATGAGGCGTGAAGTATTCTTTAGTCACAATCATTTATAGTCCACAATACTGGCCGTGGTACAAAGTATATAAACTTGAATATTTGAACTTAATTTATTTGGTATTGGAAACAAAGAGTGTTATTGGATTTGTTTACAGATGCCCATGGACAATATTGAATTCTTATCACTAGTTGGAATTCCTAACAGTTTCCTATGTATTTTACATGAATGAAA
Source organism: Phocides pigmalion okeechobee (assembly GCA_018251015.1). Classification (NCBI taxonomy): domain Eukaryota; kingdom Metazoa; phylum Arthropoda; class Insecta; order Lepidoptera; family Hesperiidae; genus Phocides; species Phocides pigmalion. The sequence goes on from DWON01001846.1 coordinate 5,527, forward strand.
AACAAGCAACCATATGATATCGCTATCTGATAAAACTCATACATTTATTTATATTAAATTGAACAAGGACCAACTTTTGAAACAGGTCCCCTAACTACTAAAGCTGAGGGAGTCATTTACATCGCATTTTTGCCTCTTCCTGGCGTCTGTGTAAAACTTTTATAATGCTCGATTCTGTACTCTGTGATTTAACATTAGGTATCATTCACAGGTATTTTTTTATCTGTATAACGTTAAGAAGAGTTCAGTTACCCTGCGGCCGAGGCGGGTGAGCAGCCCCTCGGCGTCGAGCGCGGAGAGCGAGTGCAGCTGCTCCAGCGCCATGATGAGCGACTCCACCGGCGGCGCGTCCATGAAGTCGAAGTGCAGCAGGTCGTTGATGCCCATCGTCTTTAATTGCAACACCTGTACATGCAATACTGATACTTTAGCATATTGAAAGTAGACATTTTAACTTAGTTCATACTTTGTCTACGGGATACACAATTGCTGTATATTACTTGGCGCAACGCACTTGCTGCTGGTACTCACCCGTCATGCAATTACGAATTGGCACGGATAACGAGCGAACAAAAGTCCTATTTACATCAGCGCTACAAGACTGTAGGCGGACATTACATCTGTGTATCCATACATGATATATACATAGATGCTGAAAAATACAATATTTCAGTGACGCAAAACTGCGGACGGAAACAACGTCTGTGAATTGTCGGAGTATGTTCTGTTTAGAGAATACAACTCCAATTTAGTGTCGCCTCGCCCAACGCTGACTAAATCTAATATATGAGTGCTGCAATCAAACTAAAGTAATAGTTAATATGCATGAAGCACAGTAGTGAAGTGGGTACCGTGGTGGCGAGGTTGGTGCGCTGGATCTCGGGCACGGGCGTGGGCAGCATCTCGTCGCGGTAGGCGCGCTCCGTGTACAGCCGGTAGCACTTGCCCGGGCCCGTGCGCCCCGCCCGCCCCGCGCGCTGCTTCGCCGCTGCCTACAAACACAAATCATTTTATCTTTTTTTTCTGGAGATTTAATAAAATATTTTTTATTTTATTAAAAAAAACATTCACATATGCTAGTCATATGTGAATGTTTTTTTAGGCATAAAATAAGGCAAGGGCCCTGTACTTAGTTCAAGACCTGTGTTACAGAAACACCAAAAAATACTCTAAAGCATTGCCTTCAGACTCCATATTTTTAGTATAGTAAATTTTATATGAAGAATCTTAATTAAGAATTTTAAATAGGTAGATATAAAATCTTTGATAGTGATTTGCTAATATTAAGTATATATATACATATATATATATATATTGGATCAAGTTTGCTAAAGAACAGAAATGAAAGTCTTATGAGTACATGCTTATTGTTTGATAATGATAAACAATTAAAAAGTTATTTAGAAAATCTTGCTTATGTTTCATTCATATTGAAAATAAAAAAATTACTTACCTGTGATATAGGCGTGACCACAAGTGAGTCCATACCAGTCTTGGAATTATACACTTTTTGCTTAACAAAGCCTGGGTCTACAACATAGTAGATTCCATCAATAGTCAATGATGTCTCTGCAATATTGGTAGCTATTACCACTTTCCTTGAACCGGGCGGTGCTGGCTCAAATATTCTAGTCTGCATTTCAGATGGTAAAGCAGAATATACTGGCAAAATTATTAGCTCAGGTACATCAGGTCCTAAAGACTTCATTCTTTCGTAGAGAATCTCGCATGCAGTGTCGATCTCCTCTTGACCCGTGAGGAACAGCAAGATATCGCCAGGTGGTTCCCTTAAATGGATCTGCATGACAGTGATAAGGGAGGCATCAAGATAATCAGTTTCAGGTTCTTTTGTGTACAAAACCTCTACTGGAAATGTCCTGCCTGGTATTGTAAAGATTGGTGCTTCGAAGAAGTACTGAGAGAATTTGACGGCATCCAAGGTGGCAGAAGTGACTATAAGCTTTAGTTCTGGCCGCTTTTGCACAGCTTGCTTTAGGAGACCGAAGAGAACATCCGTGTGGATGGTTCGCTCGTGAGCCTCATCCAGCATGATAACTGAGTAGGTCTTCAAATCAAGGTCCATCAAGCATTCCCGCAGCAACATACCATCTGTCATGTATCTGAAAGGATGGAAATGTTTTTAATTATCTTATTCCTTTCCGTACATTAATTGCTTACATGAAGTGTGTGTTTTGTGTAGCTCGCAAACAATTCACAATAGTTATGCATGACTTTGGGAGTTAGTTAGGTGACCATTAGTAGCTATCATATGCTTTTCCATGTTGCAGAGGTCAGATTATTATTCTATTAATTTATGACAGATAGAACTCTTTATTCTTATTGGAGGCTATATACAAGAACACTCCACAGACCAGATGGCCACTAAGCAATACCTTCACCAATCTAACAGCAGTAGAGTGGTGAGGTGTGCTTCAATGCTTCTACTAAGCATCAAACTTATAAAGGGCAGCAAAGTTATAATAACGACACTTACTTGATGATGGTCTCGGGGCTGGTGCAGTCTTCAAAACGGATGGTATAGCCCACCTCCTGGCCAAGCCGGCATCCAAACTCCTCAGCGACTCGCTTGGCAACGGCCATGGCGGCGACACGACGTGGCTGCGTGCACGCAACTCGCCCACGCGCCGGCAGACCGACTGCCGCCAAATACTGCGTAATTTGCGTAGTCTTGCCCGAACCAGTCTCTCCGATCACGATCAAGATCTGGTTGTCTGACACCGCCTACAAAAAAACCTTAAGTTTAGAATAGCGAATACCGTAGCCGAAATTTATAAAAGTTTGATACAAATATACAATGAGATCACTGTAATGTCAAAACTTAAGAACAACCGTTAAGAACACTTTGCAAGAATAAATATTACATAAATTTCCCCATTTTTTTAAAGGGATTTTCCTTTTATACTATTCACTTAAAATTCTCATTTAAGGATATTCTAATCCAAAAAGTATTTACAGATTTAGCTCACCTTCGTCAATTCATCTTTGAGTTTATAAATAGGTAAGGACTGTCTCTGTTCCAATAATGACAAGTTAGTCTTCTTGCCAAAAGAAGACTTTTTCCCACCAATCACATGTTTCTTCCACTCTGGCAGGTCTTGTGGGGTTATGCCAGTACCTCTCATATTTGCTGCTAAAGCCCTACTGTCTGCATCTGGTAACGGATCTATCCAGTTCTTGTTCAAACCAGTCGGCAAACTCTCCATCTCTGATTCCCTTTGGATCATCTTCTGCTCCCTTCTTTCCTTAGCTAGAGCTGATTGCATCATCGCAGCTTGGGCTAAGGAACCATCAGGGTTCTTGACAATTCTCACAGGGGACAAATCGTGGAGAGCTCTACCATGGCCTTGGAGGAAAGGAGGTTCTTCTTCAACGAGTTCTATTTCTATGTCAGCTTCGCCGTCTTCATCTTTCGGCAGCAGACCAGTCTCCTCGTCAAAGTCAGGTAACTCACTCTTGTCTATTACACCAGATGATATCATCTGAAAAAAGAAACACAGTTGCATTCATATTGTTTTTGATACAACATTGAAACTACTGGCTGTGATTTCAAAGCTCTCTACTTCTCACTAGCTTTCATATATGCAAGATCCTTGACAGGATAGTTACAGATGACATATAAATATAAAAATTGTATAGGAGTTCCAATACACATAAACAATTTTCAGTAGTGGCATATCATTTATATGATTATATTGCATTTGTTGCATACCTGCTTGATTTCCCACCGTTCTGGACTAGATATCCTAGTGACACGTTTTCTGCTGGAATCTTCATCTGGATCCAGGTTCTGCTGCAGTCCTGCAAGCACTGTTGCTGCAGGTGGAGGCCTATCTGGATTTCGGCCTTCACGTTCAGCCTGTTAATATGAAAAGTTTTTATAGAAGCATTTTTTTACTTAAACTTATACTACATAATTATTAGAGTATTATCTCAATAAAGAGAAGTGTTAAAAATTGAAGAATCTAGAGAATGTCTTAACTTTTTTCTAATTACAAAAACAAAACACTGTTTGAGCAGGACTCAGTACTCTTCATATAACTTAAAAGTCACTATTATAACTTCGGACAAATCTATTATTGAGTTATGTGTTCATTAATTTTTTTTTTACAGAGAAGAATTGATATGCTTACCTCTAAATGTGCATGAGATGCTGGATTCAGATCTTTACCAGTCTCCTGACAGACATCCTTCATTGTGAGAGAAACCTTCTGGCCGGTCACAGAAAGCACTTTTACCTAAAATAAGAAAATGCCTTTTTTATACAAAAGCATCATTAAATTAACATTACATATAATTTAATACACTAATGAGCATTTTTCAAGATAATGATGGTATGACTACTACAATACTTGATAGCATACTCTTTTTCATCATACACCAAAAGAAATCATGCTACTTTGGTGGAGTAATAACAATAGCATTGTTGTTGAATTCCTTAATCTATGAAAAAATAAAGATACATGATAGGTAATAGAGAAGCTGTTTCCGCTACCAAGTTCATAATATGGCAGGAAGAAACTTTTGTTTCAATAGGGAAAGTATGTTTGCTAGTTACGCTTTCATAAGAGGTGACCATGTTGTTCTGAACAACACAATCACCTCTTATGTAAGCATATGTTTGCTCTCAGATAAGACTTCAGTCCTGTTTCAACAGGCACTCAAGTCAGTGAGGTTACAGCAACTACTTAACATCATATGACATGCTATGCATTTGCTATTACCATAAAAAATCTTTTTATTCATAGACATGGATTGGGTTCCAGACCCATAGTTAATGCTAATAATATTTTATAGTTGTACCTTAACTTTATCGCCTCTGGAGACTACATCCGCAACACTGCTAACTCTGCATTCTGAACGAAGCTGCGAGATGTGTACCAGTCCTTCCCATTTCTTTCTTAACCCCTCTATTTGAACAAAACATCCAAATGACACTATATTTGCCACTCTTCCGGTGTAAATCTGAAAACAAGATAATATAGTTGATATAATGAGTTTCGCCGTGACCACGAGCCTTGCAACTGGTTCGAAATATCGGCAATTAAAAATCAAAAATCGTTAATCGTGAGTACCTGTTGTATTGCATAATGTATGGATTCTATGTTTATATTAGTGCACTTTCTCATACTTACTGCAATTACCCCTAGCACATGCTAGAATAATAAGGCATGGCTAACACTAGTTCAACTACTAGGGGACACTGGTCCTTGCAACATTTTTTGCAGATGACAAAGGTAAAACTAAGCAATTTAGACATTAGTGGGATTTTTTAGGAGAGTTTAGACATTAGTGGAAGTTATTGGGAGTGACATAGTTTAAAATTCATATTTAAATATGGGAGAACTTTAGTTTGACCAGGGAGATACTACCGCCGCCTTCATAATGCGCCATAAAGCATTACTTGTGTTTCGGTTGGAGAGGTACAGTTGGCAGCTACACTATGAAGCAGGTAACCATCTTAGTCTTCAAGAGTAGCAACATAACGACACTTGAACTCAGATAGGATTCAGTCGTGTTTGTGGTTGTATGTGGATGTCAATGGGCTGTGACTACTTAAAATCAAGTTGTTTGCATGCTCGTTTGCTACTATTCTCACATAAAAAAATACAAAATATTATACTTACTTTACCAGGCTCAGGATCATCGCTCATTGGCATATCCTGACTACGTCTCCTAGGTTTTTTCTCATAGTCTCTGTCATTATCCCGAAACTTGTCTCTAGTGTCTCTGTCACGAGAATGAGATCTAGATCTTGACCGTCGTTTTCTGGACCTAGACCGCCTGTGCCTATCCCTTGACCTTGAACGACGACGATGGCGACTTCTCGAACGTCTTCGTCTCTCTCTATCTCTGTCTCTACTCCTGCTTCTTCGATCTCTGCTCCTACTTCTCCGATCTGCATTTCTTCTGTTTCTGCTACGACTACGTCTATCTCTGCTACGGCTACGTTTATCTCTGCTATGACTACGTTTATCTCTGCTTCGGCTACGTTTATCTCTACTACGGCTCCTCCTTTTTCGATCTCTAGAGTTTTCACGTTTAGCTCTGCCTTCACGTTCTACACTTTTCTCATGCTGCTTCTCTTCATTTTTCTCTACATTTTCGTCTTTTGACTGCAAGTTTGAAGGTGCTAATGCTTCCAGCTCAGCCATAGCTTGATCAACAACTTCTGAGTTACTTTCTTTCTTTTTGGACTCTTGATTAAACATGTCTTTTGCCGTAATTCTTTTACTTTTAGTATCCTCTCCCTCACTCTCTTCTCCAGATGAAAACTTTTGAGGTTTGTCATTTGGTATAGCCAGTCCGGGGAACTTTGCAGCAAGGGGATTGGATGACAGTATTTGCTTGTCATTGTCTGTGCTAGAATTAACCGGCTTCATATGCTGAATAATACGAAGCAAATTAGTCATGAAAGAGTCAGAGAATTCTGCCCCATTTTCGTTGAGAGCTTTCTTAAAACCATCAAAATTGGGATTTTTGTCCGCCAAGTCAATGATAAATTCAGCTGCAAAATCAGATTTATACGGTTAAATGCTAATAAGCTACTAACAACACAAATATTAATAAAGCAAGTAAAAATACGAAACGTGTACTCACCCAAATCTTTGTCATTTAGCCCTAAATGGTTATCCAATTCAGTACAAACTTTGGATACAAGGGAAAGATGTTCTAATTTGTCGACTTCATCCATTTTTCTGTTCGTTGTGCACAATTACTAAAAAATGCCCATGATTTTTTGTAAATTCATAAATCATTACTATACAACTAAACAATCAAGACATCTATCAAACATCAACGTAAAGACGTGAGACGTGAATAACAGATAGGTATAGATATATGAAAATGGTTATATATCATAGACATAGTAAACTAAACATACCATTGAAGCCATAATTATTCATGTACAGAGAAAGTAATTTCATCTATGCGTAAGTTCATCTTGAATTACCACGTCTTGATTGATAATTGTGATGATTAAGAATGAATAACGTATTGTTGTCTCGATATTAGCCTTTTACACCTGTTGTGTTTTTGACAATATTTAACCAAAGACAATATAATACTAACCGTTTTATTGACTGCTGTCATGAAAGATTCAAAACTAACATTTAATTTAACCTAAAAAAGGAATTGACATTCTGAAATTGTTTCTCTTTCCATGTCAATGAATGACTTTCGTTTCATTTTTATTTACGTTCTCCTTTGCTTTGGACATTTCATGTTAGGCAAGTGATTTTATTGATATCAATACAACCGTTTTAAATCCATCTTCATATATCATGGAAAATAACTCGGATAATTCTGAACAAAACAATTTTAGCCCTTTAACTGTACAAGAAGTAGACGTAGATTTTTTGCCGATTGTTTACGAAATCATACGAAGGTATTTGAGTGCTGCATGTATTTATAGATAAATCATCGTCACATTTTCGATTGGGTTTGTAATTTGGCGCTTTTGTCGTACAGTGTCGAGAGAGATTTTCACGATAACTCCGCCAAGGCGCGCGAGTCACAGGACTGTAGCCTAAAGGTCCTGGAGCTCCAAAAAAAGCTTGATATAGCACGATCACAGGTATTTATTAACTTTTTGTATAATGAAGTATTTTTCTACAAAATATATCAAATATACAACACTGATAGGTATAAGATGGCAGATTTTATATATATTAACAGCAAGTGTTAGCACATTTAACATAACACATTTATATTAGTGTTATGTATGTCATAATTGTTTTTTATAATCAAGTAGAAAACAGCATATCAATTTCTTTTTCTGCCCTTCAGTTTATTCCTGAAGAGATTAAATGCCACATACTACAATTTGAATACCACTTCTAATACCCATTCTGTAAATTTTCGGTGCATCTCCAATCTAGAAAAGAGCTCCAGTTTAGTGCCATCTCCCGCAATCCTGACTCAATGGCTCACACTCATGGGCACCACAGTCAGTGTTAATTGTATCGCCTCTATAACCAAGTGTTACATCGGATGGCATTATTATGGCTCAATGTATTTATTGTTGTAGTCCCTTTTTTTCTGGTATACCACAAAGCAAAATTGCATTGAATTGTGTAATGTAGTTAATTTATTATTATTATCCTGTATTCAGATCAGACGTTTACCCGGCATTGATTACAATAAGCAAGACCAACTGAAACAGTTTGAGATCCTCAGGACCCAGCTGAGGTTGAAACGTGAGTTACTGCAAAAGTATCGTAATATGTGCTCCTTTGAAACATCTTTCAAGTGATTTGACATAATGCCTCTTCGAGCTTTGTTGAAGTACTTGGCTAACAATGAACATCTCGTACAGAAGATAGCGGAGTCATATCCTGTAAGACGTGCTGCTCAACTAGCTATCTCAGTATTTTATAGAGGTAAAGAAAAATTATCTGAAATGGACCCAGAAAAAGTAAATCGATTAACATCTTTCTTTAGAAAGTTTAGTCAAAACCTGAGAGAAGGCATTGAGGATGCCAAGAAACAAATTAAAAAATGAATTTTCATATGTAAATAGATTACTGCTTTAGTATTTATGAATGTAGTGTCTCTAGATGTACTCTGTTGTGGAATTAGTAAATAAAACACTTTTCACTTCGAGCTATTTTTATTTCAAACTCGGAACAAATCAATAAAAATATCCTCTTACTTAAACTACAAAATCACATTACAATGGTACCGTAAACAAATACTGAATAATCGATAAAATGATACGGAGCGGATCAGCTAGCCTCACTAACAGTAAATTATGTTGATTCAATAAAAGTAACATTACATATAAAAATGGCAACTGGGAGTAATTTGTCAACATGCAATTTGGAGAGCATTTCAGAGGTAATGGCAAACACCTGTAAATGTGCTGGCCGATTGTGCTGTCTCCGATACAGATCATGCTCTTCAATAAACGTTACATACTCCCAGGTGACAGCTTCACTGATTGTATTATGAATATCATAATAATATGTTGCCTTACTGATAAACTTCTGAGTGGAAAAAAAACCCAATCCACTATCAACCAATATAAAAAAAAAACAAATCAGCAAACAAAAAAGTATTTTTATATATATTTGAATGAAACAAAACAATTTAGATAATCTAAATAATAACTTGTACTAAGAAAGATACATATTTCCAATATAATTATCAAACTACCACAAAAAACAATCGCACAATGATATGCTTTATGAGAATATTACTATAACAAACTCCTGAACCAATTAAGTAGATAAATGTAAAAATTCAGGTTGTAAAAGATTTTATTAGGCGGATATTTGCCTATATGTCTAATATTTAAAGAATTAAATCTTAAAAATGTATATATTGCATAAATAATGTTTGGCAAATTTGAAATAGATGTTAAATCATTACCATACCTTTGCTATATATTAATACATATTAATTACAGAACAAAAAGAACACAACACAAAACAAAGAGAAAGATCAAACACAAAAAAATACCTGTAGGTATACTGCAAGTGCATTACAAACATTCAGTTTTACCGTGAGATGATTCCGTTTTACAATTGTGTATTTTTACTGTGAAACCTCACTTTCAGGTGACTATGCTCCTTTAGGACTCAATGGAAAATGCTTATGATAATATCATCATATATTTTATTCTTTGCTATTACGTAGAAAATGTAATAGAAAATATATACAATAATAAATTTCAATTTCAACACAATACTAATAAACATAAATATAAATTCTCATAGTCTACTTATGAATTATATGATAATAGTGCTTTATTAATAGCAGAGAAGTTCCTTAGGTACCTAAACTTAATTTCGAAAAGGTAGAAAAAAACTAATCTTGGCTTCATAATGTAAATACTTTAAAGATCGTAGTATTACTATCTTGCGTTTCTTTGTTGCATATAAAAGTACATTTTCCTAGAAGAAAATTTTAAAATAGTATTATTATTAATAAGGGAAGAAAAAATTTACATGCCCAATTTATTAAATATTTTAGTAAAATAAACTTTATACTTCAAAGATAGACGGCTGGCCTACACCTTAAATACAAAGTATGTATATCTCAATGTATAAGTACCTTGTACTTTATTTTAGGCGTATTATGATTTTTTTATATTTAAACTATTCATTAAAAAAGGATAGGTTACAAATCGTTGGAGCTATGAGCTTAACATAACATGAAGAAAATGCATCAAAATGTGAATTTTGAAACATCATGTTACTTCACAAAGCTTTCCTTTCCATTGTTGTCTATCTTCACTATTGTTGTTCACATACTGTTCTGATATAACCAATCAAATCTTCCATCAGTGTTTGTAATTATAGGTAATAAGTATTCTAAGCTATTCAGCTTTGGTACCTAATACCACAGTCCATAGAGAAATCACAAAACATCAAAAAACTCACATTTGAAAAATGTGAGATAGCAATAAACAAATCGTAGCAATGTTCGCATTTCTGAGGTATCATTTTGGATCAGGGGTATGTAGTAAGTCGGTAGTCTTGGTGACTTTTATGATTAATTTTGTCTCCACTTACAATCAATTGAAACCACACTTGAAGAAGTAAGAATGATACATAAAATTAGACATACCTAGAATTAGCTTATTTAAAATTACTATCTAGAGTTGACATCAAATTTTTTTAAACAATTGGTGCATTACTCCTAAAGTTCTTTACAAGAATAATGTCCGTTCATGTGTTTTTTACTGCAAGTGTTATGAATTTTTCTATGTGATAAAAAATTTGAAAATTATTATCGTGATGATTACCATTATAAAACTACCATACATTCAAAATAACACAAACATGACAAAGCAGTTATTTATGCGAATATTACAATGAAGCAATTGTTATTATAATGTCCTGCATAATTGTGAAAAACTTATTTAAATTTAAAATTTTACTGAATGTTTATTAACCTATGAATTTAGTTTAAACTACTATAGTAGGTATAGAGAAAAATCTAATAAAATATTTTTGATCATACCGTGAGTGTCCATACTTATCAACAAACACAGAAGACATATTGAGGGAGCAACCAAGCATTCAGTTCCACTGATATTCAGTAGCAACTAATGACCATGAACCTCTGCACACAGCTCTAAATAATGCTTCATAAACCCGGCCATAGTTGTGCTGTTACTGCTCAATAAAGCCCTGTGTATGCATTTCTTTTCTGCTATAACATCAATATCAGAATACAGAAGTGTTTAAAACTACTGTCGTAGAGCAGAAATAAGTTTAGCAGAAGTGAGACTTAAACCCTGTTAGGGATTTACAAACTTTCTACCTCTTTATAACTCATTTAATGTCTTTAACCTTAAGCTTTTTATGACTGTCTCATGCCTATTTCCGTGTCGATAAGTATGCAGATACATTTGTAATATTAAAATGTTTATAATTTAAAAATCCTTAGTATGATTTGAATTGTGAAGCAAATTGTGTATTGTAAGATGAAGAATTTTAGAAAGTATTGGAAGACACTAGAGTAGCATGGATGTATAAGGTGTTTGTCAGAGTCAAAGAGGGTGTTTTGTTTGTTGATTATCTTACAATCGAGTACAAGTATTTGGATGTATTTTTATTAATAGTCATAAAATGGTAGTGTTTTAAATAAAAAATACTCATAAGTGTTGTATATGAGTGAATGAATGAACGATACAGTTATGTGCAATGATTAGGAAAAAATGATGTGGAAATGTCATTTGCAAATGTCAACATAGAGATTACAAAAGTGTGACTAAAACTGAGACAAACATAATTTTGGTGTTCGATAAATTTAATGTGCTGTGTGTCAATGAGTAAAATGAAAGATTTGCGTGAGTGTCGTCAGCCACTGTGTCAAGTTGTGTGATGACGTAAGCGGGTGTTGCCATTTGCTGTGACAAGTTATCGTCAATGTTGAACGATATATTACCATCAAGCGAAGTGACAAGCAGAATGAATACCATATTATGTAGAGTCAGTTATGTGTATACAAATAACATTTGTTTTAACAATTATAGAGCCGGTATATTTGCTGTGAAATGCAAAATATACGATAAGAAATATGCAAAGATATGTCGCCAGTTACAGGGACCTAGAATGATTGATGGTGGTGTGAATTGTTGTATCAAAAAAAGAAGAAAAATATTGTGACTAGCGGAATAGAGGAAATAATTGTCGCCAATAGCTGTGGCAAGCAGAACGAACGACATAAATGTGGGCCAATTCTCGTGAAGTATGAACGACATATGTCTGCAGGATTATAGTCGGTTTGTGTGACAAAAGGATGGAGGTTATAATCGTACGGTCAGTTGGTGTGAGCGCTTAGTTGGCGGCGAGCGCGGGTGCGGGCGCGGGCGCGGGCGGCTTGTCGTGGCGGCGGCGCGGCCGGCGCGCGCCCCCGCGCTTGTCGGCCTGCAGCTCGAACGGGGAGTCCTTCGCCGTCACGTCGCTCTCTTGCGGCTGGCTCTGCGATAATATGTTATGTAGAATATTAACTTTTGTACAGTAGTCGCCGATACGCCTAAGTTAGTACCAAGAACGCTATAAAAACAACGACACTAGTAGCCAAACTCTGAAAAAAAAATAGAATACCTTCTACGTGTCAGAGTATGGGGAATGTTACACTACATTAAATTTATCACGCTCTCAAACTTAATGTTTTCCATAAAAAAGAGAAAAACGAATGAATTCAATATTGAGTTTTCAAATTCAGATTTAAATATTTAAATCATTATAAGGTTTACATACACTTTATGAACGTCAAGAGTTCAATGTAAAATCGGTACATCGGCTTTGAGCGCCCTGTTGGAAGGCTGTAAGCCAGCATTATCGATGGTCTACAAAGGCGTGACACAATAACAGGTAGCCATGGCGGGCGTAAGCGTAGCCTCACCGAGTCGGCGGCGGCGTCGCGGGCGAGGCGCGGCGCGCGCGGCGCGGCGGGCTCGGGCCGCAGCACGTTGCCCACCGCCTTCGTGCGGCCCTCGCGGAACACCTAACAAACGACATTCCATGCATTAATATAACCATAATTTACTAGGAACTGTTAAGGAAGCTACCGCTGCCGCTCCCTCGGTGCGCCATAACATAATTCTTGTATTTTGTTTAAAAAGGTACATATAGTTACAGACTGCACTAACGATCGAGGGAATCGTATAGTTGTTATCTGCACACGACCATCTATAGTATTTTAGTTCTCTTTGAAGTTGAATGTGTATTTTCAAAGAGCCGAAGAGACCATTTTACACAAGATGGCTCACATAGATACTCATTGGCTACTCTTCAAATATAAGGGAAAGAATCGCTTTTTCGATTTGTAACTGCAAAATCATTAACATTTTTTAAAATAACCTTATGTTTATAAGGTAGTTATTAACTAAGTATTATTAACCACCATTTAATGATGATGCTACTTTTAGAGAAAGAAAAGTTTGTTGAAAGGGTGTGTGAGTGGCATACGTTTGGTAATTTGTGGTCGGGTGGAGAGGTGGTGAAGGGATAGAGTGGTAAGGTGGAGAGGTGGCGGGGCGGTAACTCACCATCCGCTGTCCGTGGCGCAGGTACTCGGGGTGCTTGATGAAGCGGAAGCGCACGCGCGCCTTGTCGCCGGTGCGCAGGCAGTCGCGCGACATCCACAGGATGGACGCCGTCTGCCGGATGCTGCCGCAGTGCACTGCGCGGCGGAACATTCCATAACAATCATGTATCCTATGTATATGTGTCCTATAGGGGTGCCACAAATAAAAGTCACCACATATAAATATACGTCCAATTTAAACTTAAATACTTAAAAGAGGTTACCACCGTAAACACTCAACACACAAGCATAACTAAATACGTACATATGACGTACATAATGGTTTCTGTGTGTCCCTACAAAATATTAATAATAACCTAGATGTCCAACACCCCGCGTGTCGTAGATCGATGAATGTGAAACAGCCGTAAAAAAAATCAAACGCAAAGTCAGTATGTTATAATAAAAATATTTAACCTTTGTATGCAGGCAGCACCCCTATTGTTCTGACGAATGACAACGAATGTGTAATTGTGTAATGAATTTATTATTCAACATTAGTATTGTATGTATTGTATATACAATATGTAATTCCTTATACATATACACTATACTGGTATATACTAGTATAGTGTATATGTATGAAGAATTACAGGTGTCCGCTGATTATGGTGGTGGTAACTTTACTTCGGGTAGATTGGCTGTTTTTTATTGTTATCATACTAACGATATCGAGGGGATAAAAGAGGCATGGAACAATTTGAGAGAACGCAATATATGTTCATTATTTTCAACTATAAAGAGAAATTATATGCATATTAACACTTTGACCCGGTCTGTATTGCGGGAGGCGGCCCTAAACAGGAGCTAATTTGATTAGATTGATGATACGCTGACAAATTTCTGAAATATTGTCTTTTTTAGCATCTGTGTGCCATCTACGAATACACAAAGGTATCCGTCGCACTCAATTTTGTAGGACCGACGTAAAAACACAGCACTTTTGTTCGCCCGTAATCCATAAAAAATTTTCCGTACAACACAGGTGTGTAGGAGCCGCATGCGCGTCGCGTCCAGAATTACACAGTAGTGTTGTAGCCGAAGGGAAAGCATTATTGAATAAAATGTAGTGTATAGTGATTGATACCCATGGCCTGGTAGCGGGAGGAGATGGTGGTGGGGTGGTGCAGCACGAGGATCTCCCCCTCGAAGCTCCAGCAGGCCTGCGGGTTGAGCGCCGGCGCCGCCAGCACCATGCCCTTGCGGATCTGCGAGCGCTTTATCTGCACGCAAGTACTGCGCGTTAGTATGGACTCTTGAACATTACAATAGAAATGCTATGCTATTGAAATTATATGTAATTTTAGTATGTTTTCCTTTCATATTCATGAATCTTTGCTATTTAGTCAGTAATAATTTCATGAATAAAATTATTTATTTTAATAATAACAAATATATCAAATTCAGTTGTTTCTATAAATATTTTAAATTATTGACTAACAATAACAATTTCTTGAAAGGTTATTAAAGATAAATAATGCATGACCATTATTTAAATCTTTGTGGTGGCCAGGAACTCAGGTAATATTGCAGATATAAAAAACTACATTTAAATAATACGGCACAGAGAGAAAGACATGGGAAAGAGGGAGAGAGAGGGGAGGGGGTGGTACCTTTTTGAGCGCGAAGCTGGCGGTCTGTCCGCCGCGCACCTCGCTGACAGGCATGCGCTTGCGGTGGATGCTCTTGACGGTGACGGGCGCGAAGCGGCCCAGCGGGTCGGGGCCCAGCAGCAGCGAGTCGTTCAGCCGGATCACGCCCGCCAGCGTCGTGCCCGACACCACCGTGCCCACGCCCTGTACCACAGTACATAACGTAACAAGACAACTGGAAATTTTAAAACTGAAACAACAAATAATAATTTATCCCGATTGATGCTAAATGGCACAACCATCATAATGAATGTACCTGAGATAGGATAGAATACATTTTTGAGGTTAATTATAGAGGCGATGGACTTATTTAGAAATATTGTAACGTTTCACATTATCTTCACCAAACATATACATTCAACTAAGCTAGTCATGGTAAATGATTTCATTGTATGATCACAGTGAAGTTGTGATAAGAAAATAACGAGCTTATAATAAGATAACAGCCCACAGTGACAGTATGCTTAGTATGATTCGTGGGAGACTGATAGTGATGTACTAGTGTCCATAGTGAATGGTCTATTTATTGACTAATGGTCCACGTTAACACTGACTGCGGCGCTCACATATCAGATCGTGTCAGCGTTGTGGGAGGCGGCCCTAAACTGGAGCTATATTCTCTTGTTTGAAGACACTGAAATATTGTATTTTTTAGCGTCTGTGTATCATCTCGAATCCACAGTCGTAATGTCCGCCACCAGTCTTGTAAAGCTGACGTAAACACAGCACTTTTGTACGCCAGTAATCCATACAAATTTGTATTAACAATACAGGTGTAAATGCCCAAGTAATATAGAGCTGTGTTGTATGCTGCAGGGAAAGTGTTAAGGTGTACAATTAGTAAAAGATAGCTTGCAACGTACCGGGACTGAGTAAGTGTCGTCGATCTGGAACTCTGCAGGCTTGTCGTCCTGAGAAGGCATACGCGTCTTCAGCAGATTGAGAAACATCGTCAGCAGCTCCAGGTTCTCGCCCGTCACGTTAGATACTTGGAATATTGGACACAGCCTGCGAGACAAACAATTTGATCCTTAGTCATTATACATCAGACTGTCATCATAGTTTACTGGTTTTGCTTTCACTAATCATGGAAATGAACATAACACACTGTTCTCGTTAAATAAAACGAGACTTTAAAGATGTTATGATTAAATTATTAGCTCGAAAATATCCAATCCACGCAGACGGAATAACATTGACAAGGCGCCCAAGGCCGATGTATTGATTTTTTTACTGTATCTTAGACATTCATGAAGTGCATGTAAATGCCTTATAATCAAATAAAATGTTTTATTAAAACTGAACATATTTTTTAGTAACAAAACCTTATCATAAATAGCTTAAAATTCTAATAAATATGCTATAATTCATATTGTATTAAGTGTAAAGCGTCATTTAGTTAAAAAGCAAAAAATCAGAAAGACAAAAAGCGTAATATTACAACTCACCTCTGTGATACAAAGTTAGTGGCACTGACTATGACATCGTCCTTCGTCTTCACCATAACGGGCACTTTACGGCAACCGGAAGACTTCAGTATTCTGATTAGTAGCTTGAGATTGTCCTATAAATGTACATAACAATTATTATATGTTGTAAATAACAGATTTTTAAAAAATGCCGACAATATTTTCTGGCCAACTTTTTTCTCCCAATCAACTTAGCGAAGAGAGAGAAATTACTAATTTTATATAGTATCTTCGACACTCATGAAGTGTATCTAAATACCTTATTATGAATTAAAATATTGTATTTAGTTTATGCTTATTACAATAAGAATCGCCTTCTCGCTAAAAGGGGGCTCACAAGTGACCACTGTAGTGTATACAAAAAAACAAAGAACATTTATTTTGTATAATTTGCTAGCTAACGTGAAAATAAATACAAGTATTTTTTGAAAATAGAACAAAACTTTTTTTACATTAACATCTGTACGCTTAAACGACTCTGCGTAAGTATTTTTAGTTAGTAATAAACAGATATATCTAA
>DWON01001847.1:0-22723 GCA_018251015.1 Phocides pigmalion okeechobee
GGTTTTTGGATATTTCTCGTTTTATTTTTCAAAAGTTATTATTGTCATTTTACTCATTAGGTAAAGTGCTTTCATTACCAGGTTAAAGTGTTTTTAAATCTGTAATAGTTACGGAATAATCGCCTGAGCACGTGCACACTTAACGATTACACCCGGTATATTTTTTAGGGAACGATTATTCTGTGATGGATAAAAAACGTATATATTATGTATATACCAGGAATTATATTTTCGTCAATTTTTAGGGGGTACGGTTTCGGACCCCTAAGTTCACTTATAAGTCCATAATACTACACACTATACTGTTCTATTTTAATATTAAATGACTTTTTTACATAAAAGTCATTTAATATTAAGACATGTAAGTAATAAACTGACATGTCTGACTGACATGTTCTACCTAGTATTAGTATAGTTATATGAGTATTGCAGTGTATAAACGTTTGTGACCTAATCCAAGTAAAATATCAGTTCTGTAAGAATCTTCCACATATGTGTTACCGTCAAAAAGAACTAATGTTTTACGACAAATTTTAATCCAAAACTGTAACAGCTATTAGGCAGTAATAGACGTGGTAGTTGTGTAGCCTACATAAAAACCCCGAAGAGTTGTATAACCGAAGTATAATAAAATACAAAATTTACAGCTATTAAAAAGCTGTTAAAAGACGATTATGTTAAAGTAATATACCTAACTTTTTATTAAACACGGAATCGCCATTAGGGAAATCGAATAGGTACGACCCTATGCCTCAGCCTTGTTGCGTACTGCTGAAATATACGGGCCATGGCAACTGCTGGATCAGTGAATGCTTTAGTTATGGATGTAAACATTTTTTAATGTATAGTATATATTTTTATAGTCATATGCATCCCTATTCTTAAAGTAAAAATAAAATATTTTTATTCCCTTCATTAAAATCATCTTGAAAATGAGGATATTGACAATAATACTTATGTACTCCACGAGCACCGATTATATCCAATAACTAAAAAAATACTAACTAAGATATGGTATAATTACAGCGTTATTAAAATAAGAAAAAACTTACAAATACTAGTGTAATTTAATATAAATCTTGTAACTTTAAATAATGATGTTCGAATACTCCCAATGTTATTTCTTTTAAAAATGATTTTAACAAAACAAGCAATAATCAGGTAAGCGTATGTTCACTTTCGCAATCAAATCAAATTAAATCGTTTTACACGTTAAAGTACTATAGAATATATTTTTTAGAAAAACGTTTTTACTCATAGTATTTCTTAGCCGACAATTTACGCAGGAGAATGCTACAAACTCGGTATAAATCCGGATAGTGCGAGACAAGTCCGCAAATACATTTACTGGTCAATACAAGCTTCCAGGATAAAGAGTAGACTGTGCAAAGAAAATTGTATTTACAGTTACATTAACAGAACATATGCAATGCAACATGGAAACCTACGAGAAAATGTTATTCACAAAGAAACAGGATCATCCTTTTCTTCTACAGAAAGAATTGTTGCTATCAGCACGTTTTGTAAAATAAAGTCCCCACACCCCGTTTGTTTGTCTGAATGCGATAATCCAAATAACCGATAGTATTGTCATGCGATTTTCACCCAGGAATGGAGTAAATCCTTAGCCAGGTTTAGCCCATTAACTTTTCTCGACCAGGTTTCGAAATAACAATACATTCCAATACACTATGCCGGTTTATCTCATATCTGTACCTGAAAAAATCTAAAAAAATAATAAAAAAAAACATATAAATTTTCATCTTCAGTTTATTCCCTTTAGAGGTGGAATTTCGAAAATTCCTTTCTCGGTGCTCATTTACGCTATATAACAAATCTATTTGTAAAAATTACGGATATCAGATTCAGCAATTTTTGCTGCGCGTCAATCGTTGGGTCTGTTAGTAACCTTATTATGTGTAAATGGATATATTTATGGTTTTCTGCAAGTTAGCATAAACGTATGACGATAATTGTTGTGTCGGAAAAAAATCATGCATGGGTTCTATAGATACTAGTGTCGGCCGAGTCAATTAATACTGTTATATGAAAACAATGCATGGCAGAATTGTAAACTGATGTTACATGCTTGCTGCAGCTTATGGATATCTACTACACATACAACAATACTGATAGATTCTATCTGACCACGTTCGTAGGTACGTACGTAGACGAAACCATCTTAGTCGTCAAGAGCAGTAACGACTGTTCTTGACGACTAAGATGGTTTCGTCGCTGGTCAAAATGTATCCGACAATCGTATCTCCCCAACTGAATAGAGAAATTCCTTCTTGCTGGATTAAGGTGGCAGTGAACCTCCCCTGTTGTAGGAAGGTAAGATATTGTGTATCAATATAGCATCATTACACGTTATTATAAATAAAACCATATTACAATGATCTAAGTTGCCAATACATGATTTAATTAATATTGCCCCACAAATCTCTAGTTAGTAGATAGTTGTTAAGTTACTCCGTACTGCTCCGATCTGATGAGAAATATACAACGAATCTTAGTAATAGCTTTTATAATGATAGTTAAATATAGTATTAATTAACTCGTAATGTAAGGAATATTGTGTATGATAATAATTAAAATACATAAAATAATCACATGACCATGAATTGATATCAATTAATGGTGAGTAATATATTCATAACTCCGTACAAGCGTAAGCTATTCGAGAACATTTTTAATTAGCCTTTATCGCCCCCGCAGAGGCCATAAATTATATAATTATCATTGTTTGTGGTCACAATAAACCGCCTACTGGCGACAATTAGAGTTGTAATGTAAATAAGAGTCACGCCGGCAACAAGTGGGTCACCCAGGGCGGGCGCCGCCCCGCGCCGCGCCGCCGCCCAGCGGGTCATGAACGCAGCTTGTTCATGACCCACTTTATCTCAAAAACCGATATCAATTCAACGAAATCTGATGTTCATCCTGGGTAATAGACGCATTTACAGATTATTCAACGAGTATTAATAATACATTAAAAAAAATATCACTTTCTTTAACAATGAAGGAAATCGACGTTAGGAAACTTGTATGCCTTATACATAGTTCTCCACAATGTTCTGAAATGTGTGTAAGGTATACTAAGCCGCACTTTCCAGTGTGGTGGACTATGGGGTAATCCTTTTCATTCTGAGAGGAAAGTTGTTAACGTTGATAATAAACAACTAAAATAGTTTGTTTAAAAAACATAACATATAATAAATACGTAAAGTCTGTCATGAAAAAGATAAATGTAATATGTGTGTGAATGTTGACAATAGACGAGAAGTTTTAAATGTTTGATTAATATATTAAACGTACATAAAGGTAAACCACTCGTCTCTAAAGTTAAACATAAATAACGTGTGATACACTCATCGGATTACGTATGAAATCACTGCACACTAGATTTTCAGTAATATACTAAAAGCTAGGCAGGTGATGCCGACACGGAGATAAATATAGAGTCAACGCGAGCACTATTGATTATTCGACTGCCGCGCTTTGTGTACACATTTGTCTTGATGATTTTATTTGACATGATAAGATGTTTAGTACAGATTTTGTGCGAGTATTGTGTGAATATTCGTTTTTATAAAGAGGAATTTTGTCATAATGTATCAAATATTATAACCAAATGATATTTTAACCAGTAATGTTTAGGCTTTAGACTTTTTATTTTCATGTTTTATAATATGGAAGCATGTATAGTGGCTTTAGAAAATTATAAAAATAAAGGCTCAATTTACTTAAATTATATTAAAACTGTCGGTGATAAATTCAATATTATATTATACTGTAACCGATAGTATCATATTTCGTTTTTCATTTGAGAAAATCCATTTAAGGCAAAAACAATAGTATTGTATTTTAACAATGCCTTGCTAAGATTATGAAATCTTTTAAACTTCAATGGATTCTGGACAATGGACAAGTTTAAAAGTTCAACTCCATCACGTTAAACCAGTTGATTATAGATGGACCATAATAAACACGTTTAGATTTTCATGATCATTCAATGCATCCCGGGTTGTATTCGTTACTTCGAAGGTGTTAAAATTAAACCATCATTATTATATCAGTTCATTTGTAAGCAAACACTTGATAATCCATTGACATCAATGTGTTTTTTTTACAAATATTGTTTTTCCACTTATCTAAATACAATACTATCGACTTTAATTTCATTCAATTATCTCAAGTTAAAATACTCTACTTGTGGTTGTTTTCAAACGTATTTCATTATTCACATGGAGCCTCGTGCGGTACTAGTTCATAGTGGTGTGGAACGGAATACAAATGGCGAAGGGATGGAAATGGCAAAGCGCGTAGACTACAGACATAGCGAAAGTCAAACAACTCACATTAGACTTACTACTAAAGCTAGTTTGCTAGGTGGTAGAACCTGCATCGTACCATCGGCGTACAGGATTTCCATGTAGCAATTCTTGTATGTTAATAAAGAGGTATAATTGCTGGTTCATTTACGTAACCATTAAACGACAACCATCAGAAGCGACCACCTTAACCTTTAAGAGTAGTAATACTTAAGTTATTTTTGTTACATTTAATTGAATAATGTAGAATGTACCAAGATCACGATGCCTAACTAAAAATGCACACTTGTTTACGCAAACTAAAGTTTAAGATTGTTGAATTTATTATTATTTAGTTAATAGTTTCTTTTTTTACAGGAAACGTGTACTAACTACGCCAACCGATTTAAATTTTAGACGAGAAGCTTTTGTGATAGTATCGTCCTAGTCGTCCCACATACGAGTATAGTCCCTGAGGACGCGCGCGGCAGTTGGTGCACGACACATCCAATATTCATGAACCTATTTTGGAATTCTAAACAGTGTATAATCCATTAAATCGCGATTTATTTAGCTTGTAATTTATGTATCGGACTTGTACGAACACTTCTAATTAACATAACATTAATAGTATTACCTATATAAAAGATATATTAGCACACTTTATGATGTTAAATCAAGCGCTAGAATCAAGCGCTAGAAAATATGAAACAAGAAAATATTTGTTTTTTTTTTAGGTACAAACTATTCAGTATTTATCATCTATAAAAAAAATACTTACACATATTAAAATCTATTTATATTTAATACATATTCTTAATGAGCTTAACAAGATCTCTTACATTTATATTTAGTTTTATATGACATTTACTAATGACATATGCAAATCACTCATATTAGACACGTCATAAAATATGTATGCGGCAAATGAATACGGTATTCATTCTAATTTATACATTAAATTAGTTTAGAGAAACATGCCAAACTGTCAAACTACGATAACAATTTAGATATTATTCGGACGGTATAGGATCTTTTAATGTTATGTTGTTAACTACTCAATTAACTACTACTAAACTACTAATTACTAAACCTAATAAAATGTAATCATTATTTTGCTTTTAGAGAACAGCAGACAGTATTTGAAGTAAAAATAATATCGAAAATTGAAAGGCAGTAAGTCCCACGTGCGAAAGTAATGGCGAAGGGCGCAAAAGAACTGCTCTTCAAAGTCAGACAGGTTTTATGACATTTTGGCATGTAGCTATCGTTCGCGTTATCGACCTGCCTAAAAAGTATCCGAATAACAGTTTAACTTCGTTCTTTGCACCCTTACCGTTTCCTTCACGAAGGTAACGATTATCTCAATGTTTCCTTCCATAACCTTTCGCTCTCAGTCAGCTTGTAGATACTTCTTTCCTTTTATAACATCCGTTTTGAGTTTGCTTTGTACATTTTTCCATACGCGAAAGGATATAATACGTTAATATTACGTTGGCATTATCCATTACATTACATATCCTTATAGGAGATATTTTCGTTGATTCCAGAACGATTTAAGCGTTTTTAAAAATTTTATTAAAAAGTTTTGGAGCTTGGTCATATTTTATATCAAAATTATAAAGGTGATGAATAATAATTTTATAGATGGGAGAACTATAGTTCAACTAGGGAGGTACCACCGCCGGCCTCATAATCTGCTATAAAACATTACTCGTGTTTCGGTTGGAGAGGTGCGTTTGCCGGCTACACTTTGAAGGGAGGCGACCATTTTAGTCCTCAAGAGTAGCGACGTATCTACATTCGTGCTCAGATAGGATTTCGGTCGTGTTTGTGGTTGTACGTGGATGTCTATGGGCTGCGACTACCTAACACCAGATGGATTGCAGACTCGTTTGCTACTCTTCTCACATAAAAAAATACTACAAGACTAGAATTTTTCGTTTTCTGCGTAGTATCGGGAAAAACTATTCAACATCTGTACGTTTTTGAACAGATGAATCACTTCCCGTTGAAAATCCGCATCATCAGCTGTGGCATCATATATACTTTGTTAGATTTCGTTATACGATTAATTAAAAATTGTGAGAAAATATACAAAGAGAAGCAATAAGAATCCTCCACAATTAAGATGAATGCATTTACTGTATCAATTGGACACTGATACTCGTTGGAGATGATTCACAAGTTAAAAAGCGGAGTAATAAAAAGCTCGCCGGGTTGGGTTCGGGAGACGACAATATTGATTTTCCTGTCTCTGATGTATTTCATTCTCCATCTGTTGCTCTCCATAAAATTTACGACAGTATCACCGAGTCGTTATTTTTGTATGAAGAGTTTTATCGGCGTACGTCGCGTTTTCTATGACACGAGTTTTTATTGTTATAACTAATTCTACCATTTCATATACTGTACTGCTTGTTGCTACGAAGTTGCTTTATTTCTGTCGTATTTACATAACTGCTTTCGTCTTTATGCATATAAAATCTTGTTCCACGGAATTAAACGGATCTTGGATAAATAATCAATTGTTTTAAGATTAATCAAAGTTAAGTTTTATTTACATCATTTCATAATATTTCTAAATACTTTTTAAATTTCAGAAGTAGACGAGGATGTAATGTGACTGATATGCAGTGATGCTTACGTAGTCACTTAGTAAGTTACAAATGAAATGTCACAACGAAGTTCTAAGGTGAAATGCCTCGTGTATTTTTAAGTGCCTTACCATAACAAACAAAGCAATCAAGCGATAAGTCTGAAAATTGTCTGTGTTATAGTAACTGTGGACGATTAGTATAAAATAGATATGTGTATCTGCCAGCTACACTCGCAAGAAAGATAGGAGTTGTAAAGCAAATTAGTACGATCTGTAACATAATTTCAGTTTGATTTGGAAGTGAGTATACATATGCAGATACCATCTAGTCTTCGGTGGTCTTCGTTTCTAACTCTTGTAACGTAAAAATAATTACATCGTCGAAAGCACAAGGAGTTCTACTGTATTCAAAATATTGCTTCAGTATTTAAAATTAAACATTCGTTTATATTCCGTAATGGTTATCGTATAGTTTACGTTAATTTATTTCAGATGGTGGCGACGGAGGAATCAACTGGGACCGTGCCAGGCCAGATGGACTCGCCCGGTACATTCGGCAAACTCCGGCAGACACTATCCTCTTCACTCCTAACCGCACAAGATAAAGGTAAATTATTTGTGTATATACAGTGCGAGTACCCTTGCTTCCATGGCTTGTATTCACGGCGTGGTTGCGCCGTGACCACGAGTCATGCAACTGGTTCGAAATATCGACAATCAAAAATCAAATAAATAGTAGTTAAAAAAATAACTAAAAACACGCTTTTATAAAAAAATGCCAACTGAAAAAATGTATAAGTAAGAAAAAAATCAAGGTAAAAATGCGTGGGTGCATGGTATCAATATATCACTGAAAATGCACCCCATTATTATTATTGGTACTTAGGTATAAATGTACCTTTTATATTAACAATTTCTAACATATTATTATAATTACGATGCAAAAAATGTTTGCCTTTACTCTTCTGCAGTATAATATAGTATTTATATACTATTTAATTGGTTTCTGGAAAACGGCTTGAACAATTTACATGAAACTTGTATTGAGACAATGGTTGACATATTAACATTATCGATGTACAAGAAAATTACGGGTTACGGTTAGGATTACGGGTGAAAATGAAGATCTTAAGACATGCCATATAAGTGTCAGTATAATGTTGGTAGAAAGCTTAACATCGAGAGTTATTGCGCCTACAGATACTTAAATCGTATACCCAGAGTAGCAGGCGATCAGCTAGCGATGTAATTAAGACTAATGGTGTTTCTGTCAGCACAACAACGTATAAATGTCGAAACTGAAATAGTGCAAAACTTTCCCTAGTGACTATCGGTGAAGCTGTTTACCGAGGTAATATTTCAGTGTAGTCAAGATGTGTTCTTATCAATTATAATTTCCGAGATACGAATATGGTAACGTGTCAGAGAAAACGAATATAAAAAATAATGCTTTTGTTGAAGCATAATAATTAGAGACAATTATCACAGGCGTACGCTTATGCTAATTTTTTGACAAATTTAGTACACCCAAGTCTGTAATAACGCATGTGAAGTGCGGCGATCATTAATAACGTACGTCACTATGTAAGAAATTTAAATGAAAAGAAAAATGAACAGGATCTGAAAAACTAAAATTTAAACGAACAATTATATCGAAAACCATTTAGAAATTAACCTTGTTGAAATATAACACATATTTGCATTCTACATTTAATTAATACTTACATTATAAAACACCATATATAATTCATGATAGTCACTAAATTATATAGTAAATAGGTCACGGGATATCTACGTTTGTATAAATTGATAGTACTTTCATGCTAATACAAATAATATAACCATCCATCATGTACAAAAACTTCGTCGTTTTAAATATAACTAGCATAACAGATTGTGTCGTGTTCGTAACATCTAGTGGATAATTTAATTCGAACTATGTTTGTTATATTCATGAGTTAGTAACTAACTAAAACTTTACCAGCAGGTGGAGATACCAAAAACGAAAATGGAATATGTATCCATCAGGAATCGGTAACTTAAATCGGCGTTGATGGTAACCGTAATTAATTTATGGATACTCCTTAAAAATATCACTCTTAGGATTTTACCAGTAGTAGCAAGATAGATTGCGAAGAGTTCTTATCTTTTAATTATTCCCGAGAGCAGCCGAGTAGTCGCCTGCCGGTAGAAAGAAAGTAGATATACCAACATTATGCGTCACTGAACCGAATAATATTACCGCTTAGAATTATAGGTTATAGAAATATAGTTATATCTAAACAACAATTTATAATCTCGGGGTAACTTAAGCTGCCTTAGGGCTACAAGTAAGGTACCTCTGGAGATTATAGGTCAAGCGAAACTTGGTAAACTTTACTAACATCAAAATGCTCCATACATAGTACCGACTGAACTATAGAAGTGTAAAGTTTATCGCTGAAACTATTTTAATATACTTATATTATTTTAATTAACTTCTGCAAAATTGTTAAAGCCAGTGTTTATATTCTTAGAAATATTTAAGAAGTAGGCTTTTACAATTATACATTTCTCTGATATATAGTAAAATAATTATTCGGCCGAGGAAGTGTCTTCACCTCCCTTATAATGCTCCGGAAACCAAATCTCGTGTTTCGGTTGTAGACTTCTATTGCCGACTAAATTTCGAAATATAGCGACCATCTAAGTCTTCAGGAGGAGCACTTGCGGTCTTTTGATAGGACTTTAGTTTTATTTGTGGACGCAAATGGATGTCCATGAGCAGCAGAAAACATTAAACATAATGTCCTACACGCTCGTTCACAACGCTAAAACATAAAAAAAATCCAAACGAATAATTGCCTTGTTAATAAAATTCTTACGTTATCCGCTAAGGTTCTAACTTAAATTCTTACGTACCGTAACGTTACAATAAATAGTACAAAGTACTGAAATTGAATGTACTCAATACTTGATTTCATGGAAGCGAAATAAATTCTCAAAAAATGCTTATTTGATTCATTTGAAAACTGAATATACTATATTGGAGATCAAGAGTATCCTAATATGCATAAAGGAATATCGGAAGTGCGCTCCTCTCGTTGAGAGTAGATGCATTGTTAGCGAATTCCTCTCGAAAGTAGGAAGGTACAAACACGATGCGGTCTGATTCAAATCCCCGTTATTTGCATCTGGGACTGGTATTTTCCAACAATGAAAATAATACAATTCAAGCACTTATAACTTTAAGCGGCTTATGACGAATTATTTCATTTTGAATTCAAATTATTCCTGAATTTAATTATTTATGTACACTTGGTAAGACAGGCGAGTTAAATTAATATTAAATAGATAAAATCTATGTAAAGTCAGAATAAAATAATAGCTGAGGAAACAATCGTTGAACCTCAACCGAACATACTACCGTAACATTCGTAATCTACCGTAAATAAATTATTTTGTTTCGGTAAAAAGGTTTAACTCCGGTACACTAACAAGCGAAGCTTTTGTTGTCAGGAGTAGCAAGACGACAAACGATACTAGATCGTACTTCGATCCCGTTTGGATTTGTGTTTCATTGGATTTGGATGTCCATAGGAAACGGAGGCGGAGAGTTGACCTGAAAAAATCATAGAAAGTCATGTCGTTTACCGTTAGGCCTTAGGAATCGGTGTTACTTCCACGACGCACCAATAGATGCACATCGATAAAACTCTTAGTATAATATTATATTGAAAAGTATTGTGTAATTGTTACAAAGTTACGAAGCTGGGACCGAGACCTGGGACGACGGAGCCGACCGCCGCTGAGCCCGCGCCGGCACCGCCCGCCACGCAACCTGCTCCTGCGCCGCCCGCAGTTAAAACTGAACGGTATTTTTTCATATCGGTAACGGTATCTCCTCATTTAAACATACGTTTAAGTAACAATGTTACATATACCTACTCACAAATAACAGATCTGTTAATCCTGAGAAAAAATGGAACAATTTGTAGCTAAAATGCATACTGCTGCACTCAACACCAGCCTGAGAGAGAAATGTATAAGTGAATAGCAAGATTTATAACACTGAAAATCTTTTCAAATAGACTTTTTCTGACTAAAGATTTACGTATTATTAAAAAAACAAAGGCACGTATTGAATATATTGAAAGTTAAGGTATGTATGCATATAAAATCAATTACTCACGTGACTTAATAGGTCTCCTTTGTTGGCAATAGAATTTTTCTAACTTCGTGGTGTGTTACATCGGTGCGCGCATCTTTCGTTACACAAAACATAAAAAACAGTGAGTGAATAAATTCTAAGTACTTTAATGAATTGAAATAAAAAAATAAAGTAGATCAATGAAAATTGAAGTGCATTGATCATTATTCCATACGGGTCCTAAGTAGTATAAGTTTCATAAACGAAATGCAGAGAAGCCGGCAAGGCACCGTCGCGCGCTGGCGCTTGCCGCGTATGTCTGAAAGCGCTGAAACCGGGTGAGGTGTTCCACACATGCAACGGTTGCCAGCACCGCGTCTGCGAAGACTGTTCCTCGTACTCCAAGCCCGCTAGCGACGAAGAAGCTGTGAGTCACTATCTACTACTACTCTACATAAAGTCATCGTTTTCATTTGTAAGCAACACCGCTACCCTTATTTCTGCTTTACAGCGAAAAAGTTTTCAAACCCCGTATATATTAAGACTTCCCGAATAAAGCCTCAAAAAACATGAATTATTGACTGCAACTTATTTTATATTTTATACTGTTGGACGCAGAATTACATTTATTCACCCACTTCAACCACCACGCTGATCTTACTGTTACTCACCCGTAATCAATATGAATTATTTACGGGTTAGCAACCAACATAAAAAATGAAA
The DNA here is from genome assembly GCA_018251015.1 of Phocides pigmalion okeechobee. NCBI lineage: Eukaryota > Metazoa > Arthropoda > Insecta > Lepidoptera > Hesperiidae > Phocides > Phocides pigmalion. Next base: position 11,765 of record DWON01001847.1, read on the forward strand.
TTAGCTAAAGAAACGTTTATAGAGACGCCCAAAACTCCGGTTAATAAACAAATGCTCGTTAGATATACCCAAACCGTACGTATAGGTGACTAACAAACCGTCGTAATCTTGTTTTAACATTTAACAGAGCTCATGGCGTTGTTCGGTGTGTCGTCGCAAGGCGGCCCCGCGGCTGCCGCCCGCCGCGCAGGACAGCACAGATTCGCTGCTGGACGTGCCGGTGCTGGAGGCCCTGCAGAGACGCCACTCGGAAGCGCGGCTTGGCAGCGGTGGCGGCAGTTCCGGCCTTGCCCCGCCCCGCTCACCCGAATTGCGGCGACATTCCGATGTATCGCCCGCATCTTTGAAGGAGCTCGAAAAGGTAATGTTTATCTCTACTTAGACATAATAATGAGATTTTACCAGCTGATAACTTCGTACCCATCCCTTTCCCGAATAGACTTACAACTGTTATATTCATTAGAACTCTCCATCGCGATTGAAGTCAAAAACCCTGAGTTCAACAAATATGTATGTACCTACGACTGTACTCGACTTAAGAGTCTTATGAAAGTAAGAAAAAAGGTGTATGTGAACATGTAACCTTTTCTTGTATAAGTGTAGAGTCTCGAAATAATATTTCAAAACACCTTCTCCACTAAACAGAAGTTACCTAAGCTTCAACGTTTTTCTGTAATTATCACTATATTGGTAAAAAATTACATATTACTCTTTTGTGAAAAACAATCGATTATTTTAGATGTCACGAAGTTTTTTTATTAAGGTCATACAATGATGCACAGTCCATTTTCACTTACTTGTCTTATTCTTGATTAGGTTTATGATAAATTCTGATTTACTTTTATCATAATTATTGTCATTAATATTCATTTTTTCTTTGAGCTTATAGTCTTATAGTCGTTTAGTTTTTGAGTACATTGCAAAGTTAGAGCAACATTTGTAGAAGCACAGGCGAAATAGCTTTTCGCCATCGTCCATATTAAGTGTGAGTTTGTAACCACGCTGCCCGCGGCGGCAGTTGAAGGGCGGCGGCAGCGTGACGCCGGCGGCGGAGTCCCGGCGGCCCAGCGCCGCCGCGCCCGCGCGCCGCCGCTCCGTACGTGCGCCCGCCCCGCGCCAGCGCTCCTGCGACGAGGACCAGCCACCCGGCTCACCCGCGCACCAGCCGCACCAGCCACTGGCCGCACCCGGACCGCCGCCCATCTCGCGACGGTATATACAATTAGAGTAGAACTATACTTTGCCCGAGAAAGTTGCACTCAAAATTTTACAATATACCGTAAACCTCATGAGATGTGTGTTTGTTTATCAGTTCACTTACAAAAGAAGCGATTATCTTAATCCTTAAATAGATTTCACAATTTATGTCTGATATTGCTTGTGGATATATAAGTTCCAGTGACTATTTGACATCAGGTGGCTTTCGTTGGTATGTAAGTGTGTAATGTAAAACATCCTTACTTATTAACGATGCTAAAAATTATTATGCAAATTTTAAATGCAAAAGTTTTCATACACGATAAACATGTAGAGCGATGTGAGCGATATAATATTAAAGTATATTTCTTATTATCGCTGGCCATACATCGGACGTGACAGTGGACAGCATTCTCGTTTGCTTCTTCAATTTCATTAAAAAAATAACGTTATAAATATTTTTATTAATTAGGATATTAAGGTGACTTACTGGTCACTTATGACTTTGACTTATCAATGACCGTATATTAATCGTGTGCGATTGTGATAACTTAAGATACTATAATATCATAAAATTTGTTACGATAAAATATAATAGGATCCTTACGACTTGTAGATGGCCCTTAACGGTATTCACATCAAATTTTATTACTGCTCTGAACATTTGGCGAATCCAAAATTGTTCGTGGTACCTACTGTCACGTATAAAAAACACAAATAGCTTTAATAATACAAAAATATTTTACTTGAAATGAAGAACTTGAAGTTGATGGTGTGAAAACATGTTACGAAACTAACAAACGACTTTTTATTTGAAACATTTATTGTCGCCCTCTGGAGGTTTAGCTCAACCTACATTGTCAAAACTAAAATATTTTTCTTCAAAGTATATTCTTTCCAGAAATAACACCGACTCGAGGCGGCAATAGAAGCTCCAAAACATACATCTTTTCAGTCTTTGATAATGTAATTTATAAATTATAAATTAAATTAATGGAGGAAGTGGAGCTGGAGACGTGTCAGACCATATCAGTTTATTATTTAAATAATCGTTGGTTTCATTATACACTTTTTTAAACAATGTTTGTTTAATAACTAATTTAAACTTATTTTATGTATGATGGCAAACAACACACACATTGGTCTCTCTACTATCGTTCCTTATTATTGATTTATTTGTTTTACTTTTTATATATAATTATTACAAGAAAGGTATTTATTTATCGTTACTATGTTTTATTTCTTTATTTTACTCCATATTTAATTATAGGTTTTCATTAATTATATATTTTCTTCAATAACTTCGATAATCCATATTGTGGGTGTCCAATGAGGACCTCATTTTTTTATTTATTTATATAGAGCATCAGCAGTGGACGTAGTGGCTGGTGCAACGTCGCGACGAGGCTCGTACCGAACGGATGCGGACCCGGTCGACCCGACCCCACAGATAAGTGGCCTCAGCGTGGATGAAGATCGCCCCATTCGACGCAGGGGGAGCCAACTGTTAGTAACTAACTCATATATGTAATTGATAGAATACTTTTATTCATACTAAGTGCAAGCAGCCTGTTAACTCTACGTGACTGAATGACTGAAGTCTCGGATTAAATTCATGTAATTATTAAACATAAGATGTAACGTGTAGAACATTAATTATCTTCGTAAATACATTGGGGAATGATGGAAGAGTCTTGAGATTTAGCATGATAAAGTTTTTACGGAGAAGGAGTCCCGAAAGCTGTAAAATGTATACAAAAAGCGTGTCAATATTTGATACAAATACATAAAATTCATTGTTTACATAACTTTCAATTTCAAATATACAATAGTGGCTAAAGACTCATACAGAGTAGAAATTGTAATCAAAGATTTTTAAACTCTAAGATAGGCTCAATGAACATCGAGCTGTAAAATTAAAAAAAAAACATGAATTATAGTAATATCTCGACCATTAGTCGACCGAGTAAGTTTTAAATGTTCCGCAGGCCAGATATCGCAGCCCTACAACAGCGAACGGGAGCTCTGAGCGCAATGGCAGCGCTGGCGTCGCGCGGCTCCGACGAGGGTGCGTCCAGCGCCGCCGCAGCGGTCGCCGCTGCCGCCGCCGCCGCCGCCGCACGCCAGATGTCCGTTGACGCGGAAGCCATCAAGATTGTCATACACGACGTCGATGATCGTACGCCGCGACGCGTCGCGTTGCGACGTGACCCCAATGACAAAGGACATCGATGTTAGTAATATTTTAGAACCCTGCAAGTATAAATTGTTATAATATAACACTTTTATGAACGTTAGACAATAATATTAACTCTTATAGTTTATATACCTGTAATAAATATACCTACTAATTTACTTAAAATCATGGATTAAATAAATACATCGTTACAAATGTATGCTTAAGACATAAAAACCTTTCAGCCCGTGGTTTTGGCATGCGAGTGGTGGGAGGCAAGCCGGACGCCAGCGGACGCCGCGAGGCGGTCATCGTATGGACGGTGCCGGGCGGGCCCGCTGACTTGGCCGGACTGCAGCAAGGAGACAAGGTACGCAATTTTTTTTTTTTATTTGACTTGTTTGGGTCCCGTTAATTAAAAGTTACACCTCACTTTATTACGGATATTCGACATCACGGGCTGCGCTCACACCATGATTCGAAGACGTTCAAAGACCGTTTGCATATAACGTTATCTGGCGCCGAAAGGCGGGCATCTTTAAACAGCTACGTCTGCGTACATTCACATTCCCATTTCATAATGGAAATAGCGTAGAAATGTGCCTAGAAATGACAGCAGTTATAATTTTTGTTAAATTATAATTCCTTTGTACAGTGTAAAATGATTAAAATTTTGAGTTCTTTTCATTTCGTTACTCCAAACAAATATAACTACCTAGTTATTGACATACAAGGTTCATACCATTTATCAAATCATATCAAAATATTTTTATTCAAAGTAGATTCTTTACAGAACTCTTTTTGAACGTCAATAAACTACCACCGTGAGGTGTTTCGTTTTGCAGAAGAGTCGGCGAATGAAACTCCATAGTATAATATCTATATATCTCTAAAGTATATATAGTATATAATGCAATTTATTTTACTTCTTAGGCTTGTTGAGATAACCGAATATCCAGTTGGTAAATAAAAATATATTAAAGCGTGTGAACAAATGCTTTCATGGATACTGTTAAGAGAAGCGACAAACGACCTTGACTTGATTATGTAGTCACTACGCTCGCCCACAATTATCCGTAACAGCTGTATGCCATATTTTGGTCGGACGTCGCAGATTGTCTCGATTTTATTTTGTAATAAGTACATGTATGAAGTGATATATTTAATAAATAAGTATAAACTGTGATAATCTGATGGTTGATTTTGTTGCTCTCTAACGTGCAGTCCGAGTGAGAATCCCTGATGCACCTTTGATTTTTAAAGTTACATGCATATTACAAGTACAATTCAAATATCACTTGTTTTAACAGTGAAAGCAAAAATCGTGAGGAAACTTGCTTTTCTATAAGTTTTCCATAAAGTATTATATTAAAATGTCTGATATTTAGCAATCTGTACTTGGCCAAATCGATGGGACCTAATCTTTTCATTACGAAAGGAGACCCGTGACCAACAATGGGTTAGTAATGGATTGATGACGATGATGATTTGCGTTGGAGGTGTTGGAGTGGGGCGGCGTGCCGCTGACAGAGCGCAGTTTCGAGGAGGTGTGCGCGGTGCTGGAGCGCGGCGGCGACAGCGTTGAGCTGCTGGTGGAGCCGGCGCCGCAGCTCGACGACACGCCGCCGCCTGCGCTCGCCACGCATCACCATCACGCGCTATACGGTAACTACTAATCACGTAAATGAAAAACGGTGTACAAATTGAATTATACAATGGAACGGCTCCACTTGTCATAAGTCATAAGGCCTAATTCTCAAGTAAAGCATAGATGGAAAAACGATTTCCTTAAGGGTATGTAGGTACGTTTTGAAAATTTACTTATTTAACTTTAAGACCACCTATTAAAGATCAAGTTTTAAAAATAAACAAATATAATGTACGTTATAAACAGTAGTACTAAGATAGAATCGAATCTATCCAAAATTCCAAGTAAATTTGATTACACTTAACAAAATAAATACAACAATAATATGTATTTTGGTTTACAGAACCCGATACGGACAAATCGCCGTCGTCGCCGACTCGTCGAAAATTGCCGAAAACCCCGGTATAATACCCATAATAGGCTTTAATTGTAACAATACGTGTTGTGAACCCATGAGACGTTGAGCGTCTAGCTCGTTTCTTCATGAACTCTGCTAGAGACTGTCACTTGGTGCCTACTCGTCTGCGCTTCTCGGGTCACTCATTTGATATTGGTGTGATCAACGAATTACCCTTTGTTATAATGTTATTGGATCATCTTTATCTATAAATAATTTATAAACCAAAATAGACCTATAACTTCTTCCGTAATCTTCTTGATTTGAAATGTTATTTTACCGTTATTATCGTAATTAAACTACATTTCTTTAATTAGAGATGATCCAATAGTAGTAACCTATACTTATAATAAGTAAACGTTTTGTTGAATTATTAATGTTGGTTTATAAAATTATGATGGTAATAATATGTTGATCGGTATAGTCCCAGTTGTCACCACTGACTTTGTTTCCACTGGTGATAAATAGGAATAAAATCCCCTAACGTTTCTTCCGAGGGCCATGCCATCTCATCGCGTGTGTTCGCGACGGAGCTCGAAAACTACAGCTCTCACGCCAGTTTATTTTTCGTCCAACATAAAACTTGACTCAAAGTATATTTTATCAATTCAGTAACTTTGAAAAGAGTAAATTTTAATAATAATCGGTAGTGACGAATGTTTTTTTTTAAGATATTTTTATTAGTTTTTTGTTGGACGAACCACATTTATTAAGAGCTGGTCCCCGTTGATCTGCTGTGATAATGTAGCACTAATCAGTCGGACTTCTTCCACGTTAGACTAGTTTTAAGAGATTAGCGTTTCTATTTACGACTGTAGATGTACGTTGAATTTGTTAACCTTTTACTATTATAAGAGGGAAACTCAGTTTGTTTACTTAAATATATACTCTTAATTACCTCTATTTTCAAATTTATTTGTTACCTGTGGTTATACGTTATAATTTATATAATATTTTCCCTAAGTGAAGTGTGTGAAAAAATGCTACCTACTTATTTTCAGATTTTTATTTTTTCTATCACCTGACCAATTTCATAGTCTTGCCAACGGCGCCGGGCGGAGTTCAATTTTAGGGAACTAACGGCAAAATATGAAATTCGATGAATCAAAATTTGATCAGTAAGTGTATACCAGCTCTGGGCCAAACTTTAGTGTTCGATGGTAGAGCCTAGGAAAGTAACCCGTTATCGAATACCGCTCTAGGATATTCGTGGACGAATAGAGTAACTGTCTTTCGACAGGTTAAGGGTGTAGTGAACCTAGATTTGATGCCGCTTCCAGCTTGCCAAAAAGAATAAAAAGATACTTTGCCTCTTACTATACAATCGCGCTAGATTAAATGCGACACAATCAGTTTACACTTATCGTCATGAAACGAAAACACAAGTGAATCGATGAACGTATGGCAATACAAGCGACCGGCGGTAGCCGCGGCCTCAGCGCGAGACGTTGCACTGTTGGCACATTGGGGACTGTCGGGAGGCGCGCGGCGCCGGCGAGGTGAGCGCAGAGCCGAGTGGGCGGCCGGCGCGACGCCGCACTCTCCCGTTTGTACCGTCTCATCTGTTACGCATCGAGTGTCTGTTCCGAGTCTTGCTGTTCATTTAGTGTAGTGTATGCCGCACCATGTATCGAGAGACGCTCGTAACGGCTAGTCTCGTAGGAGCTTCGAGTGGTGGCAGCACGGTGCACCGCATCCGCCGGACCGCAAACACCTTGAGCGACAGGCGCGCACCGACGCTTCTGTTTCGTGATGCGACCGCCCTCCAAAAACGACACGATGTACATAGCCGCTCCGCCCTTATAACCGTAGTTGAATGTTCAGCCTCGATACATACGGAATGGGACATGCATGATGTTAGCACAAACTGGATATGTGCATACTGATACTGAGCACCAACTACGATCCGAAGCATTTGCGTTTGATTTATGCTAAAATCAACACCGTATTTGATACAAAGATTATAAGATGCTCAATAGTTCATCATAAATTATTGCGTTTGTTATGAACTCACCTGTGTGTGTTGTTGCCGCTTGTACATCACAAATATTAGCTCATATACGTTTATATTATAATAAATCAATATGTATATAATATTGATTCATTCATCCATCTCATAACCACTACGTAAACCGAAATTTAGTGACCATATAAGATGCATTATTTTGCCATTTGTTGAAATATGTAATTGAAAAAATAATTATGAATTCTTACATTAAAGTAATGATTGAAACTAATACAGGTACTTACTTCGATTTTGTAGTCCCTAGAGCTGCTACTCGTATGTTTGCAATATTTTATAGAAATACTAGGTATAGAAGATAATCTAATAGAATTCACGCCCATGTTACTTAGATACGAAAACATATGCCTTAACATATTTACTTACTTTTACAAAATAGACCAACCTTTAGCCGTAGGATATTAACGTCGCATTCCTCTAGAAATTACAACAATAAAAATGTTGGGCCACATTCATGAACCTACAAATACTTACATACGGCTTCATCCGGTATCAGCATGATACAGCTTTCTGCATGGCGGACGAAAACGTCAGACTACTCATTTATGTTTGAATAGAAATGCCTCAGCCCGAAGCATGTTTCGATTCAATATTTTGCAACTGAAGTGAATAATATATAACTATTCCACCCACGTGATGGCGGTATGAATGCAATGCTATGGCCGCACAGAATGGAATCGGATTTTCGATAACTTGCTGATGAAGAATTTAATAGCTGATCGTTGCTGCATGTTACAATACGGTGATGCATTCCCCGAACGATACGAATGATTTAGATTATTAATACCGGTCATATGATATTTTATTTTCATTTTCAACTTCTTTTTTCTTTCATTTTAAGATTCCCTTCGTTATTTTTATTTGATGGTATCAATTGAATGAAACCGTATGCGATGTGACTTCTGAGGAATATAAATCAATTAATCATGTTACAACAACATTCTTACAATCTACTTATTCTGTCTAAAAACTTCAGTAATGCAGTATTAAAACACATGTGGTCACATTGCAGTACGGTATAATTACGTCTGGCTTAAACACATTTTTAATTAAATATTATGCGTATAGGAGCAAGATCGTGCGGAGCGGTACCGTGAGCGTCCGCCCGCCCGTGCGCAGCTGCAGGTGTGGTTTGAGGGTGACATCCGCAAGCTGGTGGTGGTGCTGATCGCTGCAGACGACCTGCCGCCGCGCGACCACACCCTCGGCTACGGGGACGAGCCAGAAGCTTTCGCAAGAATACGCCTTTTACCCTCACTGTAAGATATTTGCGCAAATACATTTCTATTTATTCTTATATTAGGATTAAAACATATATATTTTGTCGTATTTTACCTTTTAAAATATTGGAATCTTATTTGTGTATAAAGTTTTTTGTAACGATTTTAATATTTTTTCAGTGAAAGTTGTCCACCAGTGGAAACAGACCCAGCTTCTGCATCCTGCAGTCCTGTATGGAATGCAACTCTAGGTTTTGGCGGCTTGACAGCGGATCTTCTGGCTGGACGTGCACTGGAACTCACTTTGTGGGATGCTTGTCCCGGTATCGATCCCGTGCTTATTGGAGAATGCACTGTAAGTAGATATTTAAAAAAAAACCGGAGAAGCGCGAATTAAATTTGCGTCCAGCTGGTTCCGAACGTTGTTTATCTTCGACTCGTAAGTTATTATAAATTGTACCCAAAATTATTTATGTTAACTAAAAAAAGCTATATATAGTGATGGATTGTAGAGGGAAATTCCTGAATATATTATCTATTGTAGAATTCTGTCTTTTAGTCTTTTCTTGCATAGATAGGGTAAATCAAGTGATAGAAGGTATTCTGATATTTCATTTTTTGACAGTTGGCTAAAATAATTATTTAAATCACCTGCTACAATTACATTTCAGTGTGCATTGATACACCATTGCAATAAGAAATTATTAATTTATGTTTGGCAAATGAAATTGTTCACATAACATTGCAATATCGAGAGATTTACCATTTTCTCTTAAGACCATAGGTTTTTCTGTAATATTTAAATGAAGAACTATTTTTGTATTTTTTTAATAGTTTCGGCGTTAAGAAGGAAGCAAGGGAGACTGGCGAAGTTTTCCTTTTTTTCAATAACTATTAAAAGATACATATATTTTAAAACTATATTTGAGTACAAAAGCCCTTTTATTTGATACAGCCACATGAGACAGTTTCGGAAACGGTTTTTCAACTTTTTATTGCGTACCCCAAATTCAAATTCTAAACTCACTAGAGAGTTCTATTTTTTGCTTTTTGTTTCACAAATTCTAATCTTGACAATAAATTGAAGACTTCGTCTTACTATTAGGCACAGTCTAATGGGGCAGAAACTATCAAACATCGAAGATCAATTTCCAATTTGTTATGTCTACAGTGTAAAAATAGGTACTATTTATTATACACAATATTCCTTTATTATATAACTAATTACAATAAGTATAATATTAATATCCGGTTTAACGGCGAAAAATATCATCACAAAATATTTTCATATTCTTAGATGTGTTTGAATTAAATCAATCTGTTCCTCGCCGAATTATCATAGATGACTAGTCATAAACAGTCACGCCCTCAGTCGTAGGTTGCGACTAACAATCAGCCTGGGCTTTTGTTAATGAACTTTCAATTACGACAGATGGAAGTAGAGAAGGCGTTTGCCGAGGAGCGCGCGGTATGGTGGACGCTGGAGGAGCGTGGCACGCGGTCGGCCAGCGCGTCGCCACGCGGCTCGCTGGCAGGCGCGCGTGCTCTACGCCGTGGCGACTTCGCTTCGCAGCGCTCCGTCTCCGGTGACCAAAATGACACAATACCACCCTCTACCACGTCGTATTCACATATACAATTTAAAATTCAAAACAAACATTATTTAACTCTAGCACCCTTGTTGTATCTGATTCATATTATTTCGCTAGAAAATCTAAATATGATTACATGTCATATCGGTGATTTCTTTTCACTTTTTTTTACATTATAATGTAATGAAGCAGGTTTGTTATAAGGTGAATATTTTAAAATGAATAAATATGTTCGTATAGTCAAAAAAATTGCCCAATAAACCTTTTAAATTAATGTTTTGCTGTTATTCAACATTGTAAATGTTAACAGATGATGTCGATTCTATTGGCGAGTGCGCTTCCTTGCTTCATCCCGATCACGCTTGGGTGGCTGGGTCCCGACGCGGCTCTTCGCAGTCCGAGACTCTGGAAGTGGAGGTTTACCAGCTGGGCAAAGATTTCTCTCGATCGCTGCCGGGTTCCCGACGGTCATCTTTTCAACAGCAGGACAAGGGTAACATTTGATTATGAAGAAAAATGTATTTATTTTATTTCCCCGCCCAAAACTGATATTAAATTTATTGTTACTTTTTTAATCATAATATATTATTTTAGTAAGTATGTCTGTTCCAGCGTTGATTAAAAGAATTTATATTCATATTTTTCACATTTCAACAGATACAAGTAGGTAATTTTCTGATGTAACAGAAATCATTAACTATTGATT
>DWON01001848.1:0-22720 GCA_018251015.1 Phocides pigmalion okeechobee
ACATGTTACTTTACGGCGGGTTATGAGAATGGCGGTGGTGCCGCCCCGGGTGAGCTCTAAAGGCTCTACCACCTTTCATGTTCTTTTTGTTGTGGTGCCAAGGTCATATTTATTTGTCTCGTCACAGTGGTATAAATCTTATATGTTCTGCATTGATTGAAAGTACATGACACATATATCAATATGGAACATTCCATTTTTAGGAATACCTGAATATCTGTGGCCTCCTTAGATAGAGTTGTAGTCCTAAGCAGATGCCTGTATTCAGGAATCACTTCTAAGTAAATCTATATTAAAATACTAGGATTGAAACCAGGTATTAAAATACTTGAATTAATTAGTTTGTAATTCATTAAGTGGGATGCAGAGTACAGGAACATGGGTTTTTTTTGCACAAAATGAAATTGGAATGACGTAGTATGTTGACAACAGTACCGGGGTACCTTATTAATTAAGCAGAGCCTTGGTTTTGCTAGTAAGTCTAATCCCTACCACTTAACATTAGGTGAATCAGAATTTCATTAAAATTATATTGTTAAATTTTAACAAAAAATGTTTTTACAATTATCATTTTTCAGTGAAATCACGCATCAGACGACATACGCACATCCTTGTTTGGTTGGAGGCTGCTATTTAGTGAGCCCTCTGGTTCCGACTTTGGTGCCACCATATTTGCTTGAAGAAATACCGCATTGGCTCATTGTTTACTCGAAAGGTAATAATAAAGTTTAAAGTAATTCTCAGACTAGTATTTTTGATTGTTCCTAAATGTTTGGTTTACTATTGGTGTGTATTTTTTTCTTAGTTTCTTAAATTTTGTTTAGACATCTTTTTTTTTAATAAATAGTCTTTAAATTGTTTTCCAAGTATAATGAAAAATACATTTAGGAACTAAAGTAACTGGTTTTCCTTAACAGCTGATCAAGAATTAGACCACAAATTGCGTTGGAACATGTTCCGGTTGAGTGAACTGGACTGCTACTCAGACATGTTGACTCGCCTTTACAAGCAAGAGTTGCAACTCATTGTGATGAAGTATGAGCGATACAGGTATGGTAAAAAAAAATTATAATATGTTAAAGTATAAAGTACAATTTTATAGTTTATTATGCATAGCTATGTATATTCCTCCACTTTATACTAATTTTGTAATATTTACATACAATATATAGAAAAAACTCATGGATTTTTTTTTTGCAGATCAGCATTATTGCAAGAATTGGAAAGGAGGAGACATGCTGTGGCATGCCATGCACACTCGAATTATTGAATAAATAACAATTTGCCTTATTGAGCTGTGATCTTAATGTTAAGATGTCTAACATGATATTTTTTAAATAATATATTAATTAATGTGCCTTGCAATTTTCCTTTATTTGTAGGTATAATAATGATGTAATAAATATTTTTATAATAAAATATTATATCTATTGGCTGCCTTTGTTCTAGGTACTACGTATTCCTTAATATTGATTTTCTTTGTAGTTATTTGATACTTTATTTTTAATTGTATTCTTAAGATACCATATCCATTCTATATGACTTCCCTTAGTTATTTTTAAGATTCCATACTCAAAATGTCGATGAGAAGCCATTAGAACGGTTTTATGTTATTGTTTATGGCTGTTGTAAGTAAGCTAGTCACAAGGGGGCATGCTATATGTACACCACATGAGAGTGGCATGTCCAGGGGGCAACAAAACGAAAACACATACAATTCACACCCACCATATAACCCACATTATTACCTAGACTTTAAAAATGGATTTTCTAGCAATATTAGTCTACCACATTCAAAAATAAATATATAAACAAAGATATTTCAAATAAATCAAGTAAACAATATATTTTTTATTGTAACTTACACTATAATAATATTAACAGTACTCAGATAGATCTACACAAATTCACGGTCTTCCTCTTTGTGTGTTTCATTTTCATTTTTTTTCTCTTTATGTATTTCTCCCTCTACAATATCATATTCGTCTACTTTTGTGAATCCTTTTATCCTATACACTTTAGCATTTTTTATTCCTAAAGTTTGAGCCCAGGCTTGACCTGAAACAAGATTTGGTTTCATTAACACTTTCTATACACCTGTGTTATACATACTAATCTGTAGGGATTACAAGTGAACAAAAGTGCTGTGTTTACGTGGGCACTACAAAAGTGGTACTGGACAGTACATCTGTGCATTCTTAGATGATATACAGATGCTAAAAAATACAATATTTCAGTGAATTGTCAGCGCACCTTCAGTTTAGAGAACAAGCTCAAGTTTAGTACCATCTCCCGCAATTCTGACCTGATCTAGTATATCAGTGCCTCATTCAAAGTCTTAAATATCTTCATTGCTGCATTCTAAACTTAACTTAAACTTAAGTATATTTCTTAGGAGGACAGCCATCCTTAGAACATGATTAATTTAATGATAGATCTTAAATTACTAATTGATATTTATTTTTCAACAATATATTTATCTATGGTGGACAAAGATATTTTAAGAATACGCATTGACCACCTGCATGTAAAGCATGATATATTATCTCCTAAGAAACCATATATTACAATACATAACTATTTTACTAATCAATTTATACTATCCAGCAATCCATATGAATGATTAAAAGTGAAACATTTAATGTTTTTGGAAATGGAAAAACTATGGTAAATATTATGGTAGTAACATATATATTACGAAACTGCTTTACACTTTATTTTTACACTACAGATTTAGAGTTGTTGGTGGTATACACAGACACATACATCAAGAACAGAAACCTACATTCATAATTGTGATATCTGCATGGCCGGGATCGAACCCGGGAACCCTTCGTGTCAGATCAGTATGGTGACGGCAGCGCTACGTGAGTTGTTATGAACCGTGACCAACCTTTGAACATGGTCCAACATCTGTTATGTACTAATTATTTTAACATACCGGGCGGCATATCCTTCTCTTCGTCTGATTTAATACCATAGTAGTAAGCCCAATCTGCTTTGCCCTGATAAATGCTGTACGCTACTAAGCCGAAAGTATTCCATGCAATTAGTGCATAAAGTACACTAAGACGTCGTTTCCATTTATATGCTACGTCTTCTCGTATAGGTTTTGTTCTTTTACGTATAAACTTATGCCACCATCTGTGAATCATTATGTCGATATTATGTATTTGGAAACAAGTTACATAACCATAACATCTAAAGTCAAAGCCTAACTTAACTTTTTCAAAATGAGAAGTGACACTGACACTTGAGAACTCAATGGAAAAACTCGACAGATTATAATAACCAAATCATTGCATTAACATTTTGTTGCTTTCTGTGAGGATGTTAAAATAATGCTATCTACAGAATCAAGTAAAATAAAAATAACACGAAAAAACGAAAATCAATGCTATACTGCCATGCTATCGGCCAGAAGTAGAATTTAAGTTCATAGACTTTTATAATGGTTTTTTGCTACTTTGCGCGATACAGTGGTCTGAAAGTAGACTTTTATAGGATTTCTAACTCAACTACCGCCTGCCTGAACATGTTTTAAGGGCCAAACATAAAACAATTGTTCTCTGCTACAATGTTTACTTGGAGAACGTGATTTTTTTTTTCATTATTTTATTTCTTTTACCTACTTGTTGTAATTGACATATTCCTTTCTTTAAAAAAGGGTATTCGAGTTACTTCTTCTCTTTGTCATTTTGTTTAAAAGCTTTCACTTACATACGTAATGTTTGTAGCACTGAAGAAGGATCTTTACCCATGTTGTATTTTACAGTTGTAAGTATTAATTCGAAATAGATTTTTTTGGAAAGAGCGGCGGATGATTAAATCTATGTCTACCTTTATATACCTATACAACAATAAAAACAGATAACGATTTCGTGATAGGACTATATAAGCAAGATCGAAGGTCACTCAAAGTTTGAATATATCCGTACCACGAGGAGCCTAACACGAATTTGAATTGAGACTCGTACATACTAGCTTTATTTGGAAATATTTTAAAATCTTTTTATATACTGCTATTCTAAACATAAAATATAGAATAAATAAATAAATTCTTAATTACAAAACATCCCAGCAAAACTCCTCTTTCACCTATACCTAACTGCTACCTGCGTAAAGCGTAAAATTTAGTCCATTTCGTCGTTTGATTAAATTTTGGCTGCTTAACTGTATATTATCACAAAAAGCTTTTAATAATAGTTTCATACGCCTATCTTGCAGTACCTACTCCACCTTAAGCAAAGTTATTGCAAGCACATCCATTTTAAAATAGTTAATTTATTCGGTTTATTTCTAAATATTTAGACGCCATCGTTGAAAATAGATATACCTTTCCCTAGAACATCTTTTTACTACATTGCGAGTAAGTTTGGTACGTATACCTGTATATTCTACATTAGGCTACACTTTGGAGCAAGGTGACTTTCATCCTCAGGTGCAGTAACACATCTATTTAACATTATATTAAAAATCTATTTCTACCCAACCACTTATTATTATTTTTACAATAAGTAAAGTTGTAACGATAAATATTTTAATATTAACAGTTCCAACATCTATAAATAGCTCTGCTTTATTCGAAAAGTAGTCAAAAAATCATATTTTTAATACCCTCAAAATTACATTAAAACTGTTAATGTAAATAAACGTAATTGTACTTTTATAAAAATACCTTATTATTATTATAACAATTACCTTTTCAAAACCTTACAATTAAATGCATATTATCCACGTAGGATGCGCTCCTGAAAACTATTTTTAAGGTATTTACGTACGAATTCCTTATACTTTAATTTAACAATAAAAGGAAAATCTGTACCAATAGCAAGTCTTTCAAATATATAACAGTAAAAATCGACAAAAAATAATGATCTCAGTGTAAACGTTCACTTTTATATATTGGAAACTATAAGCACGGAAAGCCTTGGCTAAGGTCGTGGCGGCATTTCTTTGTTTACACGGCACCGAAGCGAACATACGATAAAGTAGACGAAATATATCTTTTTTACTTTTAATATAAAAATCCGTTAAACTAAATGGGAAAATCTCATAAAAAGTATGTTCTATTTACTATAAAAATACTATTCTTGTATTATTATTTCTATTTAGTATAAATATACAACGAATAAAACTACATATTTTCAGAAAAATGAATGAGATAATTTAATAGCTGTTTCTCTTTTTTTTGGTTTCTTGTATCGTGTTTCGGAGTTTAAGATACAAATAATATTGATACAAAAAATATTTAAAATGATTCTCAAATTTCAGAGTTAAAAACGATCGTATTAATACGCTACGAAAGCAATATGACGCGTATCTAGAAGAGGACAAAAAGCGCAAAGAAAGAAATGAGTACATATTAGGAAAACTCGATAAAATGCGATCACCTACTGCGCTGGTACCAATTTCAACAAAAGTAAGTATAAATCAAAGTGAATATAAAAATTATATCTTACATATCAGAATGATTCGATTCACTATTGTTATTTTTAGGCCAATTATTACCATGATATAAATCCGTCTAATGTTTATATGCGACCTGAAAATGTGAGAAATACAATAACAGTATGTGATAATTACGTCCCTCATTTAGAACAACAAAATATGAAATCAGACATATTAACAAACAAGCAATTTGATGAATCTATTATTTTAAAAGAAATAAGTAAAAGATATATTCTGATACCTAAAGGACGAACACCAATACATATCAACGAATTGGCTTCGAATAAAGACGCAATAAATGGCGATGATTGGAGAAGCAAATATAATATTTTGGATAATTTAAAGAAACAAGAAAAAGAGGGCGGTTCAGACACAGCAATAAAGCAAAATAAGGAAATTTTCAATAGTTCTTATCAAGATTCAGAATTTATTTACGATAAAGAATCTCAAAACATAGGCAAGGATTTGAGCCCCATAATAGGTGACAAATATAATGATATGATGAATGTGAATAAATTAAGTTCTTTGGAGGAGCGTGATAATAAAGACCAAAAAAATGTTGATTTTATTATCCCCGAGATCAACACGCAAGTTGATAAAAAAAGTACAGATGCTATGCTGACGACCCCTCAATCGTTGAATGAAGAATCTCTTAATATACAGTCTTCTCATATAACTGATCAAATCGATATGCCAGTTACGAATGAAAGAATCCAACCATATGAGGAAAACATTGAAGAGAAAGAAAAATATTGTTCTGATATAAATGAAAAACATTTCAATTATCAACCAACTCAAGATATTAATAGCGATATGCAAATAGGCGAAGAAAACACTGTTGATATAAAACATTATCAGGAAACTATGGGTCTGTCAACCTACAATCAATCAATGCCTGAAAATAATGAGTGCAAAGGGAATGAAAATGAGGCAATTGTATCTGATATTAAGCAACAAGAATCTACTGTAGCAGAATTTTCTGAAAAAAATAAAAATCCTAGTGAAAATATTGAAAATAAAAAGGATGCCCGTAAAGCCCAAGATTTGTTACATCCAGAACAAATAAACATGACGCAATATGATGACACAGACGACAACCCTGGCGGTCGTACTGAAGAAGACCAGCCTACTTATAACACACCGCAAAATTATGACCCTGCCCCGGACAATACTCCCGTTGCACGTGAAAATACTGAGCATGTAGATCATGAATCTGAAATTAATGCATTTGAGGAAGAACAAAAAGGAATGTTCTATACTGAAGAAACTGGTGGTGATGCTTACGCATATAATCAAGGAGATGCTAATACTGGAGAATACACAAATGAAAACTACGACCAAAATGATCAGTATGCTTATTTCGAGGGGGTCCAACAAGAACAAGCATATGCAACTAATGTCAACGAGCATGAAGAAGCGACAGAACGCTATGATCCACACTACAACCAACAATACGAAGGAACTTACGACAATCAACAGTCTGATATTACAACTGTTTACGATAATACATATGAGCAACAGCAATATGAAGAGGGAAATTATGAAAATCCTCCATATATTAATGTCAATAATTACGACAGCCAACAAGAAAATGCAAACATATATCAGCAAGAAACTGTAAGTAATGAAAATGAGGTACAAAAAAATGTTCCACAGGGTAATGAAGTGTATGATCAACATCTCTATACTGAACAAACTGATACCCAGGAAAATATTGAACAGCAATTAATAACTGAGGAAGGTTACATAGAGAATTCTTCAGTGAATGTAAATGAATCAAAAAAGGAACCCGAAAGTGAAACTGAGATAGTAATGGATGTAACAAATCCTGTAGAACAAATGCCTGACCCAAAATTTTCCTAAAATAGTTAAAATATTGATACAGCTCATTTAAATAAGTATTTGTATTTTATTTACTTCTTGTCATTTTAATTAGTTATAGAATTATTTTTGTTTTAGAAATAAAAACATATACAATGGTTTTTTGTATTCAATTAACATCACAAGAACAAATAGGAGATTTTTGAATACTATGTTGTATGTATGTACGATCATATTGATATGTAATGATATAACAGTGATTGGGTATAAGAATTGGGTTTTATGCACCAATAAAGAATATAAAAATAAAAACATATTTTTTGTGTGTCACCAGTAATATAGTAGTACCATTACTAATACAAAATTAATTTTAAGAAAATAGCATTTATTTTCGGTCATCAACAATGGTGACAAAGGTATACATCACCCACTGCTATTGAATGTCTATTACTCTTTGTAGAGAGACTAATTCTGAACTTCCTTTGTATAATTGAAGAATTTGTAAATAAAAAAACAGGTGAAATGAAACTCCTATAATTGTTATGATCATTACATACCCTATTACATTCTACACGTAACAATAAAATACATCTGGCTTTACTGAGGAAGCGGCATTTTCTGTAATATGGCTGCTTGGTCTGGAATTAAAGCTTCCAATGGTCTTTTCCAATGAAAATCTACTGAAGGGAGCCGTTCCAAGCCAGTTGCCCAGTGATGAATTCGACATCTGACATGTACCTCTTCAGTTTTATTTATCTGCAAAAAAATAAAAAGTTTATATATAAAAATAACATTAGAAAGTCTACCTACATAAGGCTATTAGCCTTAAAAATGGCAGAGTTACGCGACACACAAATGGTGTTATACGATGGTTGTGAAATTAAAATGGGCTTTTGATTTTTGCTAGTTCACTATAGAGTTAAAAAATGGCTTATAAATTAGCTATGATATTGTTACAAGCACAAATAAGGAAGTGAGTGTAATTAGCACTTTGGTTACGCATTAAACTAGTGTTCTATTCTCTAGACTGAAAATACACTGACAATTTACACAAATATTGTATTTTTTACAATACAGGTGTGTACAAGCCACAAGCATGTCGTACATCAGAATACACAGCAGTGTTGTTTGCCACAAGGAAGTGTTAAATAATTTATACATAACCCTCACCTTTACTGTCACAAAAAACTCTTTCTCTTGCAATGATAGATCAGGACCTTTTATTTCCACAGGTGGCATGATAATAGCATGTTCAGGCACAACAAATCCTGCCTTGCGAAATGATGTTCTCACATGCCATGGCTGAAGGATCCAAGGTTCATGTTTGCTCATAGTGATATGTAAAACCAAGCGAGAAAGGCAGTTCATTGTCTGTAAAACATTTTTGACTACTGTATTAGAATAACACATTGCAGAAATTAGATTGCATTCTAGTAAATAATTTTCAGCTTCCCAGCACTTATTCAGCATCTATTTTATTCAGTAATTTAATATTATATATTTATATTCAACCTTTTTCCGCCGGCCTTTTTCTCCCGGTCAACCTTAGCCAATAGGGAGCTCAAAGCCAATGTATTGATTTTAAATGGTACCCTAGACGTTCATTAAGTGTATGTAAATACCTTACAATGAAATAATATATTTGAATTTGAATTCATGACATGTTAAACATTGAACGTTTTTTTTTCATAACTGATCCCTTAGTAAAAACAGGACACAAGTATATTATTGGATATAGTATTACATATGTTTTGCAAGTAAATTATTACAATAAGGCAATGTTCGCTCGAAAACTTACCCTTTGCACATATGGTGAGCTAAATGTTTTCTCTAGCTTCAGACTGGTGTTGTCTTCTTTGTATTTAGATAAATTCTCAGGAGTAGCATAAACAGCTAAACCAGGCAACAGGAATTCCTGGTATGCTTTATTTGGGCTTAACTCCAGCACACTGCCTGAATTGCCCACACCTAGCAATTTTAAACATGATAAGTAAGGCTATAAGGCTGTAAGTTTGACTCTTGGTTTGCATCTATTTAAATATTAGGTAAATAATTATGGTTTTCGCACCCTTGAATATATATTTCTGCCTGGAACAGGTACACTAGTTTAAACCTAACTAGATCCAGGTCTGCACTACGCGTAGTTAATGAGATGTACTATACCTAAACAATATATGAAGTTATTATTACAAATACTTAAACCTAATGCAATATGATTTTGTTGTTAACATTGGTGGTGTATTGATTTTACCGTGGTTAATTGTCAAACTTTTATAAACTGAAATAAAACTTTTTATAAACATACTGAATCTGGCACCCTCGCAATACAAATCTGTAAGCATTACGATTGTCAGGAATAAGACATAACCTTACCTTCTACGAATTGTGTTAGAATTACTTTCATATCTGGTTTTTTTACTACATTTGTATCTTCAACCAGATCGTAAACAAAGTGTCTTCCCCTCATTTTGTCAGGTTTTCCCCCTTTTTTGTGTAGCGGTGGTGGCCATCGACGTTTTAAAATGAAAGTATTCTGTAATCCGATATTTTGAATTTTATTAGTGAAGTACAGAACGTGAATACTAATAACGTAAAGGACGAATGGTACGAAGACATTTTTACAGCGATTTCACAACTTACTCTCGTCTGTTGGCTTAAAACATCAGCGCCGGATATTTTTGCAAGTTTTACAAATTTACTTAAACTCAGCATATTAATTTTATTCTGGTTTAAATGGTATTTTAATTCAGAAATGCTTACTCCTAAAAACTTATACGAGGTAATTTAATTCGTTTGGACTCGAACTTCAGTTTTATAGGTTAGAGAAGTAGGTAAGAACATAAAAATAGAAATATGTCATTAATGACACAAATGTCATTGTCAGAGGTATGTCAAAATTAACTTTTTTTAAACAAATCTATGTTTCACTTTTTTTTTGCCTTTGATTCTCTATTTTCAGTTCTTTTCTTTGTTAGTAATGTTTATTAATAAGTACGATTTCGGTACATATTATCAATATTAGTCATATTATCAGCTGATTTTACAAAGTTAAGTTTTTATGATATTTTTGTGAACAAATGTTTACTATTTTTTTTTGTTCGCGAAAAATATTTGAGGCTTCACACTCGTCGCTACTTAGACCTGCTAATGACATAAAGCGAAATTGATTTTAAAAATCATAAATTTTCATCGCGTCCATGTTGATAAAATAGAAATTGTAATCAGTCACTTAACTTGTTCATTGTTGTTTTTTACACGAGTGATTAGTTATTGACTATAAATTACTTTGAGACATATATCCTACTATGGACGATGACATCAATTCAGATTTGCAGGTAAGTGTATTAATAGGTTATACAAAATACGGATATATCGGCAGGGAGGAATTTACCAGCAAATAACAAAAGTGGTTAATTTAGATTTCTTTGCAGAAATGTCTACCAGACGATCAAATGGATACGGACGAGGGACCTTTGATAAATGAAAATTCGAACGGATTGTCCCATTTACTGACGGAGGGAGAATTCAACAGCGTGGAGGCGGGGGTGGACGAATCGTCAACTTCAAATCAAGGTTTTCTGAATGCAGTCGAGTTGTCTGCGAGCAGCGTGGGGGACTATTTGGAAGGCAATACTGACGGGTTTAATGCTGATTCGTTTGACGTAGGCGATAATGCTGTAACATTCCCCAGCGATAGTCTAAATAACGTGAACTCAGACGGTGACTCGCGGCTTAGTGATTCTATGTATAAAATTGCTCCCTCTGATAACGATGGTGATTTTACAGAGGATAAATCCAAAACGGGTACCGATTATGAGCAGGAGAGTGCTAGTGAAATGTCGAATGATGCTGGCTTCTATCCAACAAAATCTGCTAAGGTGGTACAGGTAACTAAAATTCAGTTTATATGAAAGTTTATAAATCTCATATACTTATTATAGTAATGATGTAAAAAAGAAGTCTCTTGGTACTAATATTTACCATGATAGCTTCTGCCTTTTTATAATGCTACTTCTTGTTCACTGATATGTTTGTTAACATATCAGTTTTAACAAGCCAGCTACACTTTGAAGCGAGGCGAACACTTTAGTCCTCAGGAGTAGCAACATATCTACGTACGAGCTCAGATAGGACTTCGGTCATGTTTGTGGTTTTATGTGGATGTCTATGGGCTGCAACTACTTACCATTGGATAGTTTGCATGCTCACTGAAGTCACTAACTGTATTAATACTATGTATATTTCTTGGCATACATAAAAGAAATGATGGTTGAGCTGAGAAAGATCATAAACTTACACAAATAATATATGAATTTAATTACTTTATTTATTTATATTCTTGAATAAAAAATATTATTAAATAATCTTGAAGTAGGCAAATAAATTAGAAATACAAATCACAACTAAATATAAAGACAACAAAATTCATCCTTCTTTACATCTATTAATCTATTACAAATAAATTGATTATATTTAGATAGAAATTAACAATAATAATATGTATGTAATTCTTCAACCAATCATCAGTTATTCAATCATAGCTTTGTTATCTATGGCTCATATATAGCTGAACTAATTTGAAACCTATCAACATTGCATGCATGCAATTTAGTTGATAGTCAACATTTGTATTTACATTCCCAATGTTTGAGATAAATATTCTAATGTTGAATTTTTCACATCTCTCAGTGCCGCCCATTCGCAAACCCAACTTTTGTTCCCTGATAATAGGCATGTAACTTGTAATTTGCTGCAAGATATTTTTCTAGATTTGAATTTAGAACATAAATATTGCTGCAAACTTTTGCAACGTTGCAATTTTTTTTTTCATTTTCTTTACATTACATACATTTACACTATTACCTACATTTCTAGTTGAAATTATTTTTATTGATCTTTTATTTTAACACACTATATTGCAACCAATAATTATCCCTAAAATGATTGATATTATAATATATACTAGCAACCTGGCCCAGCTTTGCTCGGGTAATACAGTTTATATTTATTTATTTTTCTTTCACATGTATACTTTTATTTATATTTATGTTTACTTTTAAAGATACCGTTTATTTATATTTTTGTTTACTTTTGTCTTGTTTGCTAAGTCATACACATGGGTTGCTTGTTAACTACTGTATTAAACATAATAATATATTTACTTTTGTTAATAATTAGCCTTACATCATTTTTATTATTTCTTAGTTCAGTCTGGCTATACTATCAATATATCCAGCTTCATTTATTTATTTACGGATTACCAACATAAGATACAGAGGCCACATCTATAAAGTATACAATGCAAATAGTGTTTTTTTGACTGTTCTTACATTTAAGTTATTCTTTGTAATTACATTTTTAAAGATGGACAAGATTTGTGTTTTGAACTTTCTTTCACTGCCTCTCTTCCAAAATGAAACACCTTATGAGTCTGTGGTAGTTTTTTGGAGTTAAAGAAGAGTTCTGTTTATAATCTACTTTGAATGAAAATATTTTGATTTTGATGATATCATTGATTTCATAATTGCACAAATTATTCAAACATTAAATAATGTGTAGTTTTGTATCTACCATTTCTTTGTTAAACTAAAAATATTTCCCATATGTAAATATTTTCATGTTGTTCATATGCCCTTTTTGTCATGGAGAGGAATGAAGACTAAAATGTATGAGAGGGAGCAAAAATTACTATTTCGCTCATAAGGCAAATGTTGAATCTGTTACTACACTTGGGATTTTACCATGGAATCCTTCGCTCAGCTCTGATTTCAAAATATTGTCCTCGGCATAGAGTACTTTGCTTGTGATACAATCTACTATCACATCAATAAAAAAATAATTCAGTAACACTTACATATTTTAATAAGTCTTTTTACATGACTGCACTCTTTGGAAGGTTTATAACCTGACAAATTAGGGATGAAATTTCACAGGTATGAGTCATGAAGATATTGTTGTTCTACAAAGCTCAATAACACATTTGTCTTTTTCAAAATTTTGATATTGAATATTACTGGTACTGTATTTTATTTATATGACCACTATATCATTACATTCTTATATTAAATCATTTAATAAGTTGCTGAGAGTTATGAATTAATTATTGTGATTAAATTCAAACAGGAGACCAGTCCAGATATGTCTGAAAATACTGAGGATACTAAGGATCTAGAATCCATGACAAAAGATAATTCCAATCTGGAATTTTCAGAAGAGGTACTTATAAATTACAAACGCCTGAAAATATTTTGCCTCTTGATTACGTAAGTGGGTAAATTTCTAAATACATTTTTTTTACAGGCTGAAACAAAATCTAAAACTGGAATGTCTCCATCCAATAATGATTCTAATAAAAATAACAAAGAATCAAATGAAGGCAAAGAGAAACTGCTTAAGGATGCAGAAAATAAAGAGATTGAAATTGCAGTTCAAGTGAATGAGGACAGACAAGCAGATGCTCTGAATAAAGTGGACAAACCAATAGCTGAGGAACACAGAGCAGGTAAACCAACAAATGAAGAGAACAAAGAGGACAAATCAACGAAGGAGAAGCATATAGAAGGGGTATTACCAAAAGAGGGTGAGAAACAATCATTTGAAGAGATTAAGAAACCGAAGACCAAGCAAACAAATGAAGGTGACAAAAATAAAATAAAAGAGGGACAAGCAGACACAAGTGATGCTGTAAACAAGGTATTAAATACATATGTGTGTATATGTTACATTCTTATTTTACTGCAATGTTTTAAATGACCCAAAAAGACTGGCCTTTATTATTTAGAAAATTCTTTCCATCTGGTAGGATATATTTCACGTTTAGTTCCATTAAAAATTGCAGCGAAAATACTATCACTAATGGTTGAAAAATAGGTGACAAAAATTTATATTGGAGTTAAGTTTAAATTATAATTGATTATTGTGTCTATGAGGCATGTAATTATAGGATATAATTGAAAATACACATTAAATTACAGATATTGTTTTTTGATTTTACTACTGTTAACCATATTAAGGGTAGTAAAATCATAAATGGCATTTCTTTATTGTTATCTATTTATTTGTAGTACTTTAAACTGTAGTACTTTAAGTATAATATTTTTTGTAGAGTAGTAATGAACTTTATAGAAATAATACCTCCTACTACAGGTAAAAAAAGAACCCGTTGATGAAGATGTGTCTACAGAAAACCTAAATACATCTGGCCTTGCAAAAAAATTGATGGAGGTACAAATTTTCTTCTTGAATATTGCATTTTAAACATAGTTCAAATATTTTTTAATATGTGTTACTGCTAAGTAGTTTATAATAAAATAGATAATTTAAAGGCTTATGATCAGAATTTTAAGGATTACAGCTACAAATTGACAATTATAAAACAAATTAATACCATAGTATGTAACTAAATCTAAATATCTTATCCCTTTTCGGCCTATGAAGGAGAGATGCGAATGGACGCTAAGAGGTATTGTAGCATTTTTTTGCAGCGAATTGTACTTAATACATATTGAGACTATGATTATTGATTTTCATAATAATTCACAAAATACCATATTTCTTTTGCTATAATTTACTATTTTTTTATCTAATTAGCATAATTTCTTCCCAGATTAATAAGAGTATCAAGAAAGAAGCCTTTAAACAAGAACCCATGGAGCAAGATGAATTTAAACAAGTAAGCACACATAAAGTAAAGGTGAAACAAGAAGTACTTAAGGTAAGTGATTTCTTTTATCGTCATTTTTATCAATATAATGTTATCAAAGGATATGAAGAAAGTTAGAATATTGGGAAAATATTAGAAAAAAAGGTTGTTTATTTGGGTGTCAGTATTTAAACATATTGTTTGTTTGTAAAAGTTATCCATATTTTTGTTATTGTCTTTCAATTTGTTCAAGTTAATGCAGGTATTGAAGGGTTTAAAACTTACTTTTGCTTCTGATGACATTAATAACATTTTTTTAATTATTCAATAGAGAATATATCTGAAAATTAGAGAAATAACTTAAATAGACTTATAGAGAGTTTGTTAAACAAAGAACATTAAGCAAATATTTCCTGTTAAATTTACTCTTACGTTATTCTTTAGATGGGTGGTGCAGAGGAAACAGAAGTGGTTTCTGAGGACGAATTGCCTGCTGTTCAAAAACCAAGTGTTAAGGATGCTGAAAATGTTTCTGATGATGAGCTTCCAGGACCCAAGCCTGCTGAACTTCCTGCTGACACTGAGGTTTCTTTTTATATTATGAAAGTAGCAATGAAATTGCAGTTTATCTGATGATAAATGGTCACTGCCATTTGCGGGAATTTTGGAGACACAAAGAATGGATGTCCATGGATAATCTAAGTACTATGTTGGAATGCCTAGTATTAGTATCTCTGCTATACCATACCATATACTTTAATCAGCTATACAAACCTAAACCCTCGGAAATATTTTGGCCTAGAAGCCAGTGGGTGGTTCTGCTTAGTCATACGATATAGCCTGCATCTATTATACCATTGGCATCCACTGTATATATTTGAAATAACTGTCAAAATGTAGAGAAATGTATAATGTTACTCTTAGTTATTACAATGTGAAATAGCTATATCATAATCTGTAGAACTTGAAAAAAAATATAATTAAAAGGGTAAATTTTGAATTTATTTCATCTCCTTAATTGTAAACAACTCTTGGATAATTTTACCTGCCTTTATTTAACCATGGTCTCAAATTATAGTATTTTACCACATTTATCATATACTGCTGTGTATTTTAGGTTGTTTCAGAAGACGAGCTGCCTTCAGCTAAGAAAGAGCCAAAGGAATCTAGAAAACGAAAACCAGATGAGACCAGGGATGGCTATGATCCGGGATCACCAACCTCTGAGAGTGAATCAAGCAACAAAAAACAAGCAGTTGCAAAGGTATAACAAGTGTGTGTAGTTTTTAAGTATAGTATTTTTATGGATCTATTTAATTATCATTTAGCATACGATATGTCAGCGATATACACTGCAGAATACATTGAAGTATTTGATTGTATAAAAAATGTAATGTGATAAAAACATTTTGATATAGTATTCAATGGCCATCTTGGTTTTTCCAACTCAGTGGCACACAATGAAACTTATGTATATTGCTACAGGATACATAGAATCCAAAAAATATGTATAACATAATGTTAAAAATAACCAATATTACCTCATAAGTAACACCTAATAGCTATTTTAATATAGAAATAATAAATGATGTACAATGAAACAGGTAACTTTATGACCCTTCAAAGCAAAATTTTCTCAATTTACCAGACTTAATATCATTTCAGAATGGTGAGTGTAAACCTGTACCAGCTGAGAAGAGATCGTCTATTGATGAGAAGCCAAAGAAGAAAATTCTTCCAGAGCTAGACAAGTACTGGAAGGTCGTGAATGACGACCCTACAGACTTCACGGGGTGGACGTACTTACTGCAATATGTTGACCAAGAGGTATGTCATATACCTGTGTTATTTTATTGAGAAATCGGATCACGTAATGTCAGTTTTTGAGATCACTTTATAGGTATTATTAAAATTTAAAATCTTCCATGATGCTTTCTATTCATATTTTATGAAGTGCATCTGTGTTGTATGCATCTATGGTTACGTAAATGGTGTTTCAACATTAATTGGAACAAAAACCATGATGTAAGTGAAGTATGGTCTTGGATTTAATTTGTTTAATAAATAACCTATTTATGATGAAAAATCACGCTAATCTCAAGTGTTTTATGAAACACCTGGGAACTGAATTAGATGTTGATTGGCAAGGGCCAACTGATGATATATTTCCAACGACAAAGAAAATTATTTGTAAATAGCAATTACAATAGCTACTTGTTCGTTTGGCGAACAGAGCGACGTGGAGGCGGCCAGAGAAGCGTACGATGCGTTTCTGTCGCACTACCCGTACTGCTACGGCTACTGGCGCAAGTACGCCGACTACGAAAAACGTAAAGGAAGTAAAAAGAAGTGTCTCGAGGTGAGTACATTCATTGTAAACATTCATAATATTCTATATCTTAAGTATGGTGAGTTGACGATATATAAATTACCATGAGGATAAATTTATTACAATGTGAGATAACACTTGGATTTTGAATTGTTTTAGTCTTAACTGGTATTTTGCAATTATTTTTTTTCCCAACAGTGCAACGAGGGCCACGATGTTCATAAGGCAAAGTCGTCAGTTCGCATCGGAGTGTTGTTTTACCATCGATTAGATTTTGTTTTAGTGCTTCATTATATGTGGTGTATTATTGATATTTTAGTGCAATTTATTTTTTATTTTATAACTTGTACAAGCATGTTGTATTGTAATACTGTTCATGTATACTTATTTAAGTTCGAGCTTACTTTGAATTGAACTTACATAATTAAGGCAATAATTATTGACTAAACCATGTTAGCATGGAAAGAAAACAGGTGTCCTTTAAAGCCATGTATTGGCATTAGCAGGGAAGAGCCGAGGTGCGGCGGCGACTGCGACTTCGGGCCGCGGGTGCGAACAGGTGTAATATGCCCAGCAAGCATTTTATTACGACGAGAGAGGCGGGACGTTGCGCGCGGCGCTGCCGGTGTCGTGCGCTGTACGTGCGCTGTACAACCGCAACCTCTCGCCTCTCCCGTCCAATATTATATGACACATTTTATGATGCTATTCAATTATCCCTTGCTTCATAGTGTTGCCGCGTGCGCGGCAGCGCTCTGACCCCCGTGTTCCAGGTTGATATGGTACGGATTTTTCAGGTGTTGGAAAGAGGCCTTAAAGCTATCCCTCTCTCTGTAGACCTTTGGATACATTACCTCAATCATATAAAAGCCACACGGACCGACGACCATGCCTTCCTACGATCGCAATATGAAAGAGCTATAGGTGAGGCATATGTTAGAGAATTTTATGTATTACCCTAAGGCAGTTGAGGCCGCGGGTGCCACTGCGTATATTTCTCATTTTTAACGCAGACATGCTAAAATAGTTCCGAACTAAAAAGTATCTGATGCGTCCTGTTGTCTTTAAGAATAGATTCTTCAGTAGTTTTCTAGTTTCATTCACAGACAGTTAAAAAATATTTATCATTATATATATGCATTTTTTGTGCAAATGAACATTAATTACGAAAATTGTTTTGGTATACATTGACAATGTTAGAAAAACTGTTATAATGTCAATGTCAAAGGATTTTTGTTGTAAACTACTTATACTTCGTATTTTTTTACACATTAATCAATTCATTAAGTATAATTGATAAAACAATGATAATTTTTACTTTACAGAGGCGTGTGGGTTAGAGTTCCGTTCGGATCGTTTGTGGGAGTCGTACATAAAATGGGAAGCCGAGAACGGTTCGGCACTGAATGTTACAAATATTTATGATCGCTTACTGGCCACCCCGACTTTGGGTTATACTTCACATTTCGACAAGTTAGTAAATTATAAATATTTTTAAACAAAAGTAATATGTTGAAATGCGAATAAACAGAACATTTCTTACATTGAGCTTAAGAAAAATTAATAAGTAATTTTAATGAAACCACAATAATCAAAAAAGGTCGTGTTTTAAATAATTTGCATCTTTGAGCAGAATATCTTAAGTCTCGAAAAAGAAGATATTCATTGACGAAGACCAATCAACGTCAAACGTGATAAGTTTACAAATTTCAATATGTAAATTTAAAATACATTATTGTGTATTTTAAATTTATAACTCTTAGTCCGCCGATGGGTGAATTTGTCCATTCAGTTTCCAGGAGCATGTGATGTCGGAACCGGTGACGGGTGTGGTGGCGCGCGCCGAGCTGGTGCGCCTGCGCGGCGAGGTGCGCGACGCCGGCGGCAGCGCGCCCGCGCTCGACCTGCCGCCCGGCGAGGACGAGCCGCTCGACCACGTCGTGAGTACACACCGCACGCACACGCACTCATGCACACACAGAAACCCATCGTACGCACACAGAGACACTCACAACTCTTACGCACACATATCTCTCTCACCACGCACGCACGCACACGCGCGCACACACACACACGCACACACACACGCACACACACACACACACACACACAAGCAATTTACAATTTTATGCACGCCATTTGTACTATTGCGCGTTGGTATAAAATAATAAGGATACACATTATTGGAGGCGACCATCTTAGTCCTCAAGAGTAGGAACGTTTCTGCGTCCGTCCTTAAATAGAACTTCTGTTCTATTTGAGATTGGACGTGGTTGTCCATGGGCTGCAGTGATCACTTAACACCAAGTGGCCTGCATGCCCGTTTCTTACTCTTTCGCTATAATAAAAAAAAAGTATATAAATAGCGTAATTCGTTCGTATTCCCAATACATTCCAAACGAAATTGGGATATCTGAAGATATGTGTATCTGTGGTCTAAAGATATTATTGAATATCAACTTGAATGCTTCGCAAATCTTGTCAATAGAGATTTGAATAAGCTGTCGATTGGAGTAACTCTTCGGAGTCAATTCTATTAGATTTCCATCATTCGACAAATAGAGAAAATTGCTAAAACTTTTTTGCTAATACGCTTTTGTTTGGAACAATTTATTCATTTAATTTGTTAATAAGATTTATATATTGGCCTTATAATTTTATGCTTCCGTCATTGAATACTGGTATCAAGGAAAAATATAGTGTAAAGTTGTACGCTACATATGGTATCACGGAAGAATATAATGTAACTTTGTACGTTACATAATACGCTGACGCTGGGATTTATAGAAACACGATTAGTTCGAGGGCTTTATTAAAACTGACTCACTCTAACACAACATCACATGTCATACATTCTTTATAATACTACAATAGAAAAAGAAAAGAAAGTAACGGAACGGCATTCTGGAATGACATTGAAGGCAATAAGAGAAGACTACAGAAAAGTTTTTTTTATGAAAGAGTAAGAAACGGGCATGCAGGCCACCTGATGTTAAGCGGTCACTGCAGTCCATGGACAACCACGTGGAATCTCAAATAGAACAGGAGTTTATTTAAAGATGGACGCGGATGCGTTCCTACTCTTGAGCACTAAGATGGTCGCCTCCAACAATGTGTATCCGGCAACCACACCTCTCCAACTGAAACACAATACACGAAGAACATGTCGCTTTACGGCGGGTTATGAGGATGGCGGTGGCGCCGCCACGAGCGAGCTCTAACGGCTCTACCACCTTTGAAATGATTTAAGATATATTAATTATTATTAGGGATGGTGAAGCTGTAATCTGTTATATCGGTAAATAAAGTAATATAAAATGTAACACGGAAGTTTTATTACAGAAGTAAGATTATAAAAAGAAAATGATACCCTTATATGATCACTGTGTTCCGTCTTTCCATCTGCCTGTCCATCTTTCATAATAGGTGGTAGAACAATAGTCTGCCCGTCGAGGTACTATCACCATCACAATCCGCCGGAAGACAAGTTTTACGTTCGTCTAACCGGTCTGTTTGTTTATTTTATGTGAGAAAAGTAGCACAAACGACCACGCGGACCACCTGATTAAGTAACTCTACGGCTGAACTACAGTTTTGGCACCTATAATTGACTTGTTTTTGCCCTAAAGTTGTGATATATCTAATCGAACTTAAATATGTTACATATATTTTTCAAAATCAAGCTCGCAAACTACTTGACGGATTTTTTTATTTGAGAAGAGCTCTTTATAGTAAGTGTTATCTGATTTTGAATTTAATAATACCAAAACTGTTGAAATTTCAAATTCCAAATTACGAGAGGCCGTAAACACTGCACATAATTCTAACAAGTTTTCAAAAAGCCGTACATAGGTGCTACTCGTAAAAATTTAAAATATAAAAACGCAACTCATTAAAATATTCCACATACGTTTCATATTTCACTATCTTTTCCACGAATCTCATATCGCATCTGTGCGATTTTTATAATCTGTGTATTATTACTCGAACTCCAGTTCGCACCGTTCACGTTTGCAGAAATTCGAGTCGGAAAGTTGCATTTTATCTTCAACATTTTTATACGGAATGCTCATACCACCGCAATATATGAATATACAGTACGTTTGTATATTTATTTCTTGGTATACGCTTTCTGAAGGTGATTTTAAATTAGCTTTTTGTAAATGGAAAACCTTGACTGGGAAAAAATAGGAAAATAACTATATACAATCTCTTAGAAGACTTTAAGTCATTTTTTTATCGGCTACACTTAAAAATAAGGCGACTACCTGAATCGTCTGATGTAGGAACGCATCTACGTACAATCTCTTATAAGAATCCAGGTACCAATTTTACCACGACACTTAGAAGCAAAGTGACCATCTTAGTCCTCAGGCTTCTGTAGGAAGAACTAAAATAAAACTTCAGTTATTGAGATGTCCATGGGTTGTAGCGCCTAATTAATTATCTCACTTAAAAAAATCTCATAGGATGAACTGACGGAGTTTCGTACGCTAACGTGAATCACCTAATAATTTTATTACCTGTCTGTTATAATAAACATATGTTATAAGAAACATATGTAGATGAGGATGGATTTGCCTGAGAGCTTAATATGTAGCTAAGTCAGTATTATTAATTATGTACCTTACAAGTACTTTACACCATGGATAATTTAGACCATATACCCGATATGGTCCCGGGATTTACATACCTACATGTTATTAAGTTGTTGTTAAAAACTACATTGCAAAAATCTGACACTACAATGTATAATGGTATATATTTCAAAGCATGCACTATGATGGATAGGAAAAAGTGAAGTGATTAAAAATATTAGTACCAACACGTGTTTCACCCCAAAACGGAGCATCATCCGGGTAAGTTGACTCTGAAACGTTAATCGGTGAGTCGCCTGATAATATTTGACATGGATTCCGCAGCATACCTACCCATATATATGCGACATATATGCGACATATATGCGACATATATGCTATGTCAAACGAATCTCGCATTAAATTTTGAATAATCAAAATCGCAGCAGGAATTGTGATGTGGTTTCCGCCGCGTCCCTATAACCACATTTACAACCATATTTATTTAGTGCGCATTATACCGCCGGTGACCTGGATAGGATACATGACTCTTGGGGGATACATTAAAACGTAACAGCGTTTTGTTATTGCCATTTCCGACAGATATTTCCAACCCTAAAATATTTGCAGCAACATCATGCGTTCTAATATGAATACCGCGTCATCCCAAATGGATACCGTTTTGATATATTTCAAATTCAAATTGAAATATTTTACTTCATTATAAAATACATTATAATAAAATAAATTATTTAAATTTTATTTTACACTTAATAAATGTGAAATATATCGTTTACCGTTTGATAAGGTTTTGAATTAATTCAAATTCAAACATTTTATTTCATTATAAGGTATTTGGATAAATCACTTCTTTGCTTCAATAACATGATATCTTAAAAA